>JANJGN010000013.1:61916976-61949476 GCA_026770705.1 Isurus oxyrinchus
ACACACACACACACACATGCACCACACACTGACACAAGCACCACACACTCATACACACAAACACATACACACATCGACACACACACACACACACACACCCCCCCAGATACCCACACACACACACACTCACACACACCCACCCAAACACACACACACCCCCAAACACACACACACACACACCCACAACCACACACATACACACACACACACACATACACACACATGCACCACACACACATACACACATACCACACACCCACACACATACACACACAGACCCACACATATACACACACACACCCACACATGCACACCCACACACACCGCATGCAAACCCACACACACACCCACACAACCACACACACCCAAACACCCACACACCCACACAGACACACACAGTTACACATACACACCCACACACCTACACACACTCACACCCACACACCTACGCACACATGCACACACACACACAGACACACACACACAACCACACACACCCACACACACACCCACACACACCCACACACATCTACACACACACACACATCCACACACTCACACCCATACACATACACACATAGACCCACACACACACACACACACACACATACACACAGACACACCGACACACACACCCACCCCCACACACAACCACACACACAGCCACACTCACACACACAACACACACACGCATACACACCCCCACAAACACACACAGCCGCACAGAAACACACAGTCACACGTCCACACCCACACACCTACACACACTCACACCACACCCACACCCACACCCCCACCCACACCCACACCCACACCCACACCCACACCCACACCCACACCTACACCTACACCCACACCCACACACATACACACACACCCACACACATACCCACACATACACACACATCTACACACACACACATCCACACACACACACACATACACACACCCACACACATACACACACAGACCCACACACAGACACACACACACACTCCCACACATACACACATGACACATCTACACACACGCACACCACACACACCCACACACACACGCACACCCCACTCATACACACACGCACACATACACACCCACACCCCTCCCCACACACACACACACACACACATTTACATTTACATATACAGAAATACACACACAGCAATACACACACACAAGCACCACACCCAAACACAAACACACACCGACGCACACACCCCCACACACAACCACACACACAGCCACACTCACACACACAACACACACACGCATACACACACACAAACACACACAGCCGCACAGTCACACGTACACACCCACACACCTACACACACTCACACCCACACACACACACACGCACACCCCCCTCATACACACACGCACACATACACACCCACACTCCTACTCCCCCCCACACACACATTGACATATACAGAAATGCACACACAGCAACACACACACAAGCACCACACACACCACACAAAAGCACATACACACACCGACACACGCACACACCCACACACAACCACACACACACCCACACTGACACACAACACACACATGCACACACACACCCACACACAAACACACACAGCCACACAGACACACACAGTCACACATACACACCCACACACCCACACACACTCACACCCACACACAGGCACACACATATGCACACCCACACCCACACACACACACCCACACCCACACACACACCCTCACACAACCACACATACACACACACACACACACACATCTACACACACACACATCCACACACATACACACAGCCACACCCACACACATACATGCACATGCCCACACACATACACACACAGACCCACACACACACAGCCACACACACACCCACACATACATACACACACACACCACACACACCCACACACACACACACACACTCACACATACACACACTGCACACACCACACACATTAAACGCCCCCACACACATACACACCCACACACCTACCCACACAACTACCCACACACACACACCCTCACACACATGCACACACACACACAAACCACACACACATGCACACCCCCCTCATACACACACCCAAACATGCACACAGACACCCTCACACACACACCCACAAAATGACACACACACACACACCCACACACACTGACACACACACACCCCCACACACACCCTCCCAAACACTCACACACACACACACACACAAAGCACACACACCACACACACACACCCACACCCACACCCACACACACACGCACATACACACACAGACATACACACACATACATGTACACACATGCACACCACACACACACATACACATACACACACCCACACACACACACACACACACACTGCACACACTACACACATGCAACCCCCCACAAACAAACACACATACACACCCACACACCTACCCACACACACACCCTCACACACATTCACACGCAAACAAACCACACACACACGCACATCCCGTCATACACACATGCACACATACACACCCACACACCTACCCACACACACACAAACATTTACATTTACATATACAGAACTACACACACAGCAATATACACACAAGCACCACACACACCACACGCAAACACATACACACACCGGCACACACTCACACCCCCACACACAACCACACACACAGTCACACACACACACCACAACCCACCCACACACAAACACACACACCCACACAGACACACATACACACACACACACACACCCACACATACACACCCACACACACATACACACACACCACACACACACACACCCAAACACACACACCCACATGCACACACACCCACACACACTGACACACACACTCACCCACCCACACACACACACTCCCAAATACACACACCCCCACACACTCACACCCACACCCACACACACGCACACACCCAAACACACACACACACACACACACAAAGAACCACACACACATAAACCCACACCCAACCACACATAAACAACCACACACACCCGCACATGCACACATACCCACACACACCCACACTGACACCCACACACACACCCACACACAGATACACCCACACACACACACACAGATATACACCTACTCACAGCCACATAAAAACATACACTCACAGACTCACACCAACACACAAACTCACACTCACAAACCCACACACACACTCACACACACATGCACATTCACACACACACACACGCACACACACCCTCACACACACACATATACACACACAACCACACACACACACACACACCCACCCACACACAAAAACCTTCACAAACCCAGACACACCCACACACACACACCCATACAGATACCCACACACACATACCCCCCACACATACCCAAACACACACACATGCAAACACACACACCCACCCACACCCACCCACATGCACACACATGCATGCACCCAAACACACATGCACACCCACCACACACACACACAAACAACCACACACACACACCCACAGCCACGCACAAATAAACACCCACACACGCCCCCACACACCAACACACGCACACACACTCACACAGATACCCACACACACAACCACACACATATACACACACACGCAAACACCCACACACACACACCCACACACACCCACAGTGACACCCACACACATACCCACACACACACACAACCATACACACCCACACCTACCCACACCCACACACATACTCACACACACCCACACACTCCCACACACATGCACACCACATACCACACACACACACACCCCCCTCATACACACACGCACACATACCCACCCACACACACACTCCCAAATACACACACCCCCACACACTCACCCACACCCACACACACGCACACACCCAAGCACACACACACACACACACACAGAACCACACACACATAAACCCACACCCAACCACACATAAACAACCACACACACCCGCACATGCACACATGCCCACACACACCCACACTGACACACACACACACCACACACACACATACACCCACACACACACACACAGATATACACCTACTCACAGCCACATAAAAATATACACTCACAGACACACACCAACACACAAACTCACACCCACACACACAACCACAGACACAGCCACACTCACACACACAACACACACACGCACACACACACACACAAACACACACAGCCGCACAGACACACCCAGTCACACGTACACACCCACACACCTACACACACTCACACCCACAAACAGACACACACACACACCCACACCCACACCCACACACATGCACACACACCCACACACACACCCACACACACCCACACATACACACACATCTACACACACACACACACATCCACACACATACACACACATACACACACCCACACACATACACACACAGACCCACACACAGACACATACACACACTCCCACACATACACACATGACACATCTACACACACGCACACCACACACACCCACACACACACGCACCCCACCTCATACACACACGCACACATACACACCCACACTCCTACCCACACACACACACACAAACATTTACATTTACATATACAGAACTACACACACAGCAATACACACACACAAGCATCACACACACCACACGCAAACACATACACACACCGACACACACTCACACCCCCACACGCAGCCACACACAGCCACACACACACACCACACACACACCCACACACAAACAAACGAACCCACACACACACACAGTCACACATACCCACCCACACACACACACACACCCACACATACACACACAGACCCACACACATACACATACACACCCACACATGCACACCCACACACACCGCATGCAAACCCACAAACACACCCACACAACCACACACACCCAAACACCCACACGCCCACACAGACACACACAGTTACACATACACACCCACACACCTACACACACTCACACCCACACATCTACACACACATGCACACACACACACACACACACAACCACACACACCCACACACACACCCACACACACCCACACACACACACACACACACATCTACACACACACACACATCCACACACCCACACCCATACACATACACACACAGACCCACACACACACACACACCCACACAAACACACAGACACACCGACACACACACACACCCCCACACACAACCACACACACAGCCACACTCACACACACAACACACACATGCACCCACACCCCCACAAACACACACAGCTGCACAGACACACACAGTCACACGTACACACCCACACCCCTACACACACTCACACCCACACACAGACACACACACACACCCACACTCACACCCACACCCACACACAATAACACCCACCCACACACACACCCATATACACCCACACATACACACATCTACACACACACACACATCCACACACATACACACACATACACTCACCCACACACATACACACACAGACCCACACACAGACACACACACACACTCCCACACATACACACACGACACATCTACACACACACACACACACACACCCACAAACACATGCACCTACACAGTCACACACAGTCACACATCCACACCCACACACCTACACACACTCACCCGCACACACACACCCACACACACACATACCCACACACCCACCCACCCACACATACACACAAACACACCCCCACACACACACACACCCACACATACACACATACACACACACACACCCACACTCACACACACACACACACACCCACCCATACCCACACACACAGACACACACACACCCGCACACACACACAAACCCACACAAACACACCCCCACACCCCCACCCACACACATTTACACATACACACACACACCCACACATACACACACACACCCACACACACACACACACACACACACCCACACATACACACACACCCACACACACACATACACCCACACACACATCCACACCCACACACACACACCCACACATACACACACACACACACACCCACGCATACACACACACACCAACACACACACACACACCCACGCATACACACACACACATCCACACACACACACGCACACCCGCACACATACACACACAGGCCAACACACATACACACACAGACCCACACATGCACACCCAGACACACACACACACATCCACACAGCCACACACACACAGCCACACACACACACATACCCAAACACACACACACACCCACACACACACACACACACACACACCCACACACACACACCCACCCACCACCACAAACACACCCAAACACACACACCCACAACCACACACACACACACACACACACATGCACCACACACAGACACAAGCACCACACACTCATACACACAAACACATACACACATCACCACACACACACACACACACACACACACATTTACATTTACATATACAGAAATACACACAGCAATACACACACACAAGCACCACACACACCACACCCAAACACAAACACACACCGACACACACACCCCCACACACAACCACACACACAGCCACACTCACACACACAACACACACACGCACACACACACAAACACACACAGCCGCACAGTCACACGTACACACCCACACACCTACACACACTCACACCCACACACACACACACACGCACACCCCCCTCATACACACACGCACACATACACACCCACACTCCTACTCCCCCACACACACACATTGACATATACAGAAATGCACACACAGCAACACACACACAAGCACCACACACACCACACAAAAGCACATACACACACCGACACACGCACACACCCACACACAACCACACACACCCCCACACTGACACACAACACACACATGCACACACACACCCACACACAAACACACACAGCCACACAGACACACACAGTCACACATACACACCCACACACCTACACACACACACCCACACACACACACACGCACAGCCCCCTCATAAACACACGCACACATACACACACCCACACACACCCACACACACACCCACACACACCCACACATATACACACACACATCGACACACACACACACACACAGCCCCCACACACCCACACACACACACACACACACACACACACACCCACCCAAACACACACACACCCCCAAACACACACACACACACCCACAACCACAGACACACACACACATACACACACAGTCACACATACCCACCCACACACACACACCCACACATACACACGCAGACCACACACATACACACACACACACCCACACATGCACACCCACACACACCGCATGCAAACCCACACACACACCCACACAACCACTCACACCCAAACACCCGCACACCCACACAGACACACACAGTTACACATACACACCCACAAACCTACACACACTCACACCCACACATCTACACACACATGCACACACACACAGACACACACAGACACACACACACACACCCACACACACACCCACACACACACACACATACACACACACACATCTACACACACACACATCCACACACCCACACCCATACACATACACACACAGACCCACACACACACACACACACCCACACATACACACAGACACACCGACACACACACACACCCCCACACACAACCACACACACAGCCACACTCACACACACAACACACACATGCACCCACACCCCCACAAACACACACAGCCGCACAGACACACACAGTCACGCGTACACACCCACACCCCTACACACACTCACACCCACACACAGACACACACACACACCCACACTCACACCCACACACAATAACACACACCCACACACACACCCATACACACCCACACATACACACATCTACACACACACACATCCACACACATACACACACATACACTCACCCACACACATACACACACAGACCCACACACAGACACACACACACACTCCCACACATACACACACGACACATCTACACACACGCACACCACACACACCCACACACACACACACACACACCCACACACTCACACCCATACACATACACACATAGACCCACACAAACACACACACACACATACACACAGACACACCGACACACACACCCACCCCCACACACAACCACACACACAGCCACACTCACACACACAACACACACACGCATACACACCCCCACAAACACACACAGCCGCACAGAAACACACAGTCACACGTCCACACCCACACACCTACACACACTCACACCCACACCCACACCCACACCCCCACCCACACCCACACCCACACCCACACCTACACCTACACCCACACCCACACACATACCCACACATACACACACATCTACACACACACACATCCACACACACACACACACATACACACACCCACACACATACACACACAGACCCACACACAGACACACACACACACTCCCACACATACACACACGACACATCTACACACACGCACACCACACACACCCACACACACACGCACACCCCACTCATACACACACGCACACATACACACCCACACCCCTCCCCACACACACACACACACACACATTTACATTTACATATACAGAAATACACACACAGTAATACACACACACAAGCACCACACACACCACACCCAAACACAAACACACACCGACACACACCCCCCCACACACAACCACACACACAGCCACACTCACACACACAACACACACACGCACACACACACACAAACACACACAGCCGCACAGTCACACGTACACACCCACACACCTACACACACTCACACCCACACACACACACACGCACACCCCCCTCATACACACACGCACACATACACACCCACACTCCTACTCCCCCCCACACACACATTGACATATACAGAAATGCACACACAGCAACACACACACAAGCACCACATACACCACACAAAAGCACATACACACACCGACACACGCACGCACCCACACACAACCACACACACACCCACACTGACACACAACACACACATGCACACACACACCCACACACAAACACACACAGCCACACAGACACACACAGTCACACATACACACCCACACACCCACACACACTCAAAGCCACACACAGGCACACACATATGCACACCCACACCCACACACACACACCCACACCCACACACACACCCTCACACAACCACACATACACACACACACACACATCTACACACACACACACATCCACACACTCACACCCATACACATACACACATAGACCCACACACACACACACACACACATACACACAGACACACCGACACACACACCCACCCCCACACACAACCACACACACAGCCACACCCACACACACACCCTCACACAACCACACATACACACACACACACACACATCTACACACACACACATCCACACACATACACACAGCCACACCCACACACATACATGCACATGCCCACACACATACACACACAGACACACACAGACCCACACACACCCACACATACACACACACACACACACACACACATCTACACACACACACCACACACACCCACACACACACACACACTCACACATACACACACTGCACACACCACACACATTAAACGCCCCCACACACATACACACCCACACACCTACCCACACAACTACCCACACACACACACCCTCACACACATGCACACACACACACAAACCACACACACATGCACACCCCCCTCATACACACACCCAAACATGCACACAGACACCCTCACACACACACCCACAAAATGACACACACACACACACCCACACACACTGACACACACACACCCCCACACACACCCTCCCAAACACTCACACACACACACACACACAAAGCACACACACCACACACACACACGCACACCCACACCCACACACACACGCACATACACACACACACATACCACACATACATGTACACACATGCACACCACACACACACATACACATACACACACCCACACACACACACACACACACACTGCACACACTACACACATGCAACCCCCCACAAACAAACACACATACACACCCACACACCTACCCACACACACACCCTCACACACATTCACACGCAAACAAACCACACACACACGCACATCCCGTCATACACACATGCACACATACACACCCACACACCTACCCACACACACACAAACATTTACATTTACATATACAGAACTACACACACAGCAATATACACACAAGCACCACACACACCACACGCAAACACATACACACACCGGCACACACTCACACCCCCACACACAACCACACACCCACAGTCACACACACACACCACACACCCACCCACACACAAACACACACACCCACACACCACATACACACACACCACACACACACACACCCAAACACACACACACCCACATGCACACACACCCACACACACTGACACACACACTCACCCAAACACACACACACACACACACACACACAAAGAACCACACACACATAAACCCACACCCAACCACACATAAACAACCACACACACCCGCACATGCACACATACCCACACACACCCACACTGACACCCACACACACACCCACACACAGATACACCCACACACACACACACAGATATACACCTACTCACAGCCACATAAAAACATACACTCACAGACTCACACCAACACACAAACTCACACCCACAAACCCACACACACACTCACACACACATGCACATTCACACACACACGCACACACACCCTCACACACACACATACACACACACAACCACACACACACACACACACCCACCCACACACAAAAACCTTCACAAACCCAGACACACCCACACACACACACCCATACAGATACCCACACACACATACCCCCCACACATACCCAAACACACACACATGCAAACACACACACCCACCCACACCCACCCACATGCACACACATGCATGCACCCAAACACACATGCACACCCACCACACACACACACAAACAACCACACACACACACCCACAGCCACGCACAAATAAACACCCACACACGCCCCCACACACCAACACACGCACACACACTCACACAGATACCCACACACACAACCACACACATATACACACACACACGCAAACACCCACACACACACACCCACACACACCCACAGTGACACCCACACACATACCCACACACACACACAACCATACACACCCACACCTACCCACACATACACACATACTCACACACACCCACACACACTCCCACACACACGCACACCACATACCACACACACACACACACCCCTCATACACACACGCACACATACCCACCCACACACACACTCCCAAATACACACACCCCCACACACTCACCCACACCCACACACACGCACACACCCAAGCACACACACACACACACACACACACACACACACACAGAACCACACACACATAAACCCACACCCAACCACACATAAACAACCACACACACCCGCACATGCACACATACCCACACACACCCACACTGACACACACACACACCCACACACACATACACCCACACACACACACACAGATATACACCTACTCACAGCCACATAAAAATATACACTCACAGACACACACCAACACTCAAACTCACACCCACACACACAACCACAGACACAGCCACACTCACACACACAACACACACACGCACACACACACACACAAACACACACAGCCGCACAGACACACCCAGTCACACGTACACACCCACACACCTACACACACTCACACCCACAAACAGACACACACACCCACACCCACACCCACACACATGCACACACACCCACACACACACCCACACACATACCCACACATACACACACATCTACACACACACACATCCACACACATACACACACATACACACACCCACACACATACACACACAGACCCACACACAGACACTTACACACACTCCCACACATACACACATGACACATCTACACACATGCACACCACACACAGCCACACACACACGCACACCCCACTCATACACACACGCACACATACACACACACACCCCTACCCACACACACACACACACACATATTTACATTTACATATACAGAACTACACACACAGCAATACACACACACAAGCACCACACACACCACACGCAAACACATACACACACCGACACACACACCCCCACACACAGCCACACACAGCCACACACACACCACACACACACCCACACACAAATAAACGCACCCACACAGACACACACAGTCACACATACCCACCCACACACACACACACACCCACACATACACCCACACACCACACACACACCCAAACACACACACACACACGCCCACACACACCACATACACACACCCCCACACACAAACACATGCACATACACAGTCACACACAGTCACACATCCACACCCACACACGTACACACACTCACCTGCACACACACACACCCACACACACAGACACCCACCCATCCACACACACACACACCCACACACACGCACACACCCACACATACATACACACACACCCACACTCACACACACAGATATACACCTACTCACAGCCACATAAAAACATACACTCACAGACACACACCAACACACAAACTCACACCCACACACCCACACACACACACACTCACATGCACATTCACACACACACACACCCACACACACCCTCACACACACACATACACACACACAATCACACACACACACACACCCACCCACACACAAAAACCTTCACAAACCCAGACAC
The DNA here is from genome assembly GCA_026770705.1 of Isurus oxyrinchus. Classification (NCBI taxonomy): domain Eukaryota; kingdom Metazoa; phylum Chordata; class Chondrichthyes; order Lamniformes; family Lamnidae; genus Isurus; species Isurus oxyrinchus. The sequence goes on from JANJGN010000013.1 coordinate 61,929,720, forward strand.
ATCCACACACACACCCATACAGATACCCACACACACATACCCCCCACACATACCCATACACACAAACACACACACATGTAAACACACACACCCACCCACAGCCACGCACATGCACACACATGCATGCACCCAAACACACATGCCCACCCACCCCACACACACACAAACAACCACACACACACACCCACAGCCATGCACAAATAAACACCCACACACGCCCCCACACACCAACACACGCACACACACCCACACAGATACCCACACACACAACCACACACTTATACACACACACCCAAACACCCACACACACACAGCCACACACACCCACAGTGACACCCACACACATACCCACACACACACACAACCATACACACCCACACCTACCCACACCCACACACATACTCACACACACCCACACACACTCCCACACACACGCACACCACACACCACACACACACACACCCCCCCCATACACACACGCACACATACACACCCAGACTCCTACCTCCCCCACACACACACATTTACATTTACATATACAGAAATACACACACAGCAACACACACACAAGCACCACACACACCACACACAAACACATACACACACCGACACACACACACACTCCCACACACAACCACAGACACAGCCACACTCACAGCCACACTCACACATACATAACACACACACGCACACACACACACACACAAACACACACAGCCGCACAGACACACCCAGTCACACGTACACACCCACACACCTACACACACTCACACCCACACACAGACACACACACACACCCACACCCACACGCATACACACACACCCACACACACACCCACACCCACACATCCACACACATACACACACATACACACACCCACACATACACACACAGACCCACACACAGACACACACACACACTCCCAAACATACACACACGACACATCTACACACACGCACACCCCACACATACACACCCGCACACACCCACACACAAACCCACACACAAACACCCACACATACACACACACACACCCACACATAGACACACACACCCACACACACACCCACACACACTCCCACACACACGCACACAACACACCACACACACACACATCCCCCTCATACACACACGCACACATACACACCCAGACTCCTACCTCCCCCCACACACACATTTACATTTACATATACAGAAATACACACACAGCAACACACACACACAAGCACCACACACACCACACACAAACACATACACACACCGACACACACACACACTCCCACACATAACCACAGACACAGCCACACTCACAGCCACACTCACACATACATAACACACACACGCACACACACACACACAAACACACACAGCCGCACAGACACACCCAGTCACACGTACACACCCACACACCTACACACACTCACACCCACACACAGACACACACACACACCCACACCCACACCCACACACATACACACACACCCACACACACACCCACACACACACACACCCACACATACACACACATCTACACACACACACATCCACACACATACACACACCCACACATACACACACAGACCCACACACAGACACACACACACACTCCCAAACATACACACACGACACATCTACACACACGCACACCCCACACATACACACCCGCACACACCCACACACACCCACACACAAACCCACACACACACCCCCACACACACATACATACACACACACCCACACAGACACACACACCCACACACACACACCCACACACACACCCACACACACACACCCAAATACACACACCCCCACACACTCACCCACACCCACACACATGCACACACCCAAACTCACACACACACACACACACACACACAAAGAACCACACACACACACATAAACCCACACCCAACCACACATAAACAACCACACACACCCGCACATGCACACATATCCACACACACCCACACTGACATCCACACACACACCCACACACACATACACCCACACACACACACACACAGATATACACCTACTCACAGCCACATAAAAACATACACTCACAGACACACACCAACACACAAACTCACACCCACACACCCACACACACACACTCACACACACACGCACATTCACACACACACACCCACACACACCTTCACACACACAACCACACAACCACACACACACACACCCACCCACACACAAAAACCTTCACAAACCTAGACACATCTACACACACACCCATACGGATACCCACACACACATACCCCCCCACATACCCATACACACAAACACACACACATGCAAACACACACACCCACCCACACCCACCCACATGCACACACATGCATGCACCCAAACACACATGCACACCCACCCCACACACACACAAACAACCACACACACACACCCACAGCCATGCACAAATAAACACCCACACTCGCGCCCACACACCAACACACGCACACACACCCACACAGATACCCACACACACACCCACACACATATACACACACACCCAAACACCCACACACACCCCCGCTGACACCCACACACATACCCACACACACACACAACCATACACACCCACACCTACCCACACCCACACACATACTCACACACACCCACACACTCTCCCACACACGCACACCACACACCACACACACACCCCCTCATACACACACGCACACATACACACCCAGACTCCTACCTTCCCCACACACACACATTTACATTTACATATACAGAAATACACACACAGCAACACACACACAAGCACCACACACACCACACACAAACACATACACACACCGACACACACACACACCCCCACACACAACCACACACACAGCCACACTCACACACACAACACACACACGCACACACACACAAACACACACAGCCACACAGACACACACAGTCACACGTACACACCCACACACCTACACGCACTCACACCCACACACAGACACACACACACACCCACACCCACACCCACACACATACACACACACACACACCCACACATACACACACATCTACACACACACACATCCACACACCCACACACACACACAGACTCACACACAGACACACACACACACTCCCACACATACACACATGACACATCTCCACACACGCACACCACACACACCCACACACACACGCACACCCCACTCATACACACACGCACACATACACACCCACACCCCTACCCACACACACACACATTTACATTTACATATACAGAACTACACACACAGCAATACACACACAAGCACCACACACACCACACACAAACACATACACACACCGACACACAAACCCCCACACACAACCACAAACACAGCCACACTCACACACACAACACACACACACACACACACACACACACACAAACACACACAGCCGCACAGACACACACAGTCACACGTACACACCCACATACCTACACACACTCACACCCACACACAGACACACACACACCCACACCCACACACACACACACACACACCCACACACACACCCACACACACCCACACATACACACACATCTACACACACACACATCCACACACATACATACACACACCCACACACATACACACACAGACCCACACACAGACACATACACACATGACACATCTACACACACGCACACCACACACACCCAAACACACAGGCACACCCCACTCATACACACACGCACACATACACACCCACACCCCTACCCACACACACACACACACACATTTACATTTAGATATACAGAACTACACACACAGCAATACAAACACACAAGCAACACACACACCACACGCAAACACATACACACACCGACACACACTCACACCCCCACACGCAGCCACACACACACACCACACACACACCCACACACAAACAAACGCACCCAAACAGACACACACAGTCACAAATACCCACCCACAAACACACACACCCACACATACACACACACACCACACTCACACCCACACATACACACACACCCACACACACACATACACATAACCACACACAAACCCACACACACACCCCCACACATACACACACACACACACCCACACATACACACCCACACACCCACACACACACACACCCACACACACACACACACACCCACACACACACACCCACACACACACACACCCACACACTGACCCACACCCGCACACACCCAAATACCCAAACACACACACACACACACAAAGAACCACACACACACATAAACCCACACCCAACCACACATAAACAACCACACACACCCGCACATGCACACATATCCACACACACCCACACTGACATCCACACACACACCCACACACACATACACACATACACCCACACACACACACACACAGATATACACCTACTCACAGCCACATAAAAACAAACACTCACAGACCCACACCAACACACAAACTCACACCCACACACCCACCCACACACACACTCACACACACACGCACATTCACACACACACACACACACCCACACACACCCACACACACACACACACACACACACAACCACACACACACACACACACATCCACACACACACCCATACAGATACCCACACACACATACCCCTCCACATCCCCATACACACAAACACACACACATGCAAACACACACACCCACCCACACCCACTCACATGCACACACATGCATGCAACCCAAACACACATGCACACCCACCCCACACACACACAAACAACCACACACACACACCCACAGCCACGCACAAATAAACACCCACACACGCCCTCACACACCAACACACGCACACACACCCACACAGATACCCACACACACACGCACACACATATACACACACACCCAAACACCCACACACACACACCCACACACACCCACACTGACACACACACATACCCACACACACACACAACCATACACACCCACACCTACCCACACCCACACCCATACACACACCCACACACACTCCCACACACACGCACACCACACACCACACACACACACCCCCCCCCTCATACACACATGTACACATACACACCCAGACTCCTACCTCCCCCACACATACACATTTACATTTACATATACAGAAATACACACACAGCAACACACACACAAGCACCACACACATCACACACAAACACATACACACACCGACACCCCCACACACCCCCACACACAACCACAGACACAGCCACACTCACACACACAACACACACACGCACACACACACAAACACACACAGCCGCACAGACACACACAGTCACACGTACACACCCACACACCTACACACATTCACACCCACACACAGACACACACACACATACACACCCACACCCACACCCACACACATACACATACACCCACACACACACCCACACACACCCACACATACACACACATCTACACACACACATACACACACATACACACACCCACACACATACACACACAGACCCACACACAGACACACACACACACTCCCACACATACACACATGACACATCTACACACACGCACACCACACACACCCACACACACACGCACACCCCACTCATAACACACACGCACACATACACACCCACACCCCTACCCACACACACACACACATTTACATTTACATATACAGAACTACACACACAGCAATACACACACACAAGAATCACACACACCACACGCAAACACATACACACACCGACACACACACCCCCACACACAACCACACACACAGCCACAATCACACACACAACACACACACGCACACACTCACACACACAAAAACACACAGCCACACAGACACACACAGTCACACATACACACCCACACACCTACACACACTCACACCCACACACAGACACACACACGCACACCCACACCCACACATACACGCACACACGCACACCCCCTCATACACACATGCACACATACACACCCACACTCCTACCCACACACACACACAAACAATTACATTTACATATACAGAAATACACACACAGCAACCCACACACAAGCACCACACACAGCCACACTCACACACACAACACACACACGTACACACACCCACACACAAACACACCCAGCCGCAGACACACACAGTCACACATACACACCCACACACCTACACACACTCACACCCACACACAGACACACACACGCACACCCACACCCGCACATACACGCACACACACACCCACATACACACACATACATGTACACACATGCACACCACACACACACATACACATACACACACCGACACACACACACACATACACAGCCACACACCTACCCACACACACACCCTCACACACATTCACATGCACATAAACCACACACACACGCACCCCCCCTCATACACACATGCACACATACACACCCACACTCCTACCCACACACACACACACAAACATTTACATTTACATATACAGAACTACACACACAGCAATACACACACACAAGCACCACACACACCAGACGCAAACACATAAACACACCGACACACACTCACACCCCCACACACAGCCACACACACACACCACACACCCACCCACACACAAACACACACACCCACACAGACACACATGCACACACACACACACACACACACACACACCCACACATACACACCCACACACACATACACCACATACACCGAAACACACACACACCCACACACACACACACCCACACACACTGACACACACACTCACCCACCCACACAGACACACCCAAATACACACACCCCCACACACTCACCCACACCCACACACACGCACACACCCAAACACACACACACACACAAAGAACCACACACACACATAAACCACACCCAACCACACATAAACAACCACATACAACCGCACATGCACACATACCCACACACACCCACACTGACACCCACACACACACCCACACACACATACACACATACACCCACACACACACAGATATACACCTACTCACAGCCACATAAAAACATACACTCACAGACACACACCAACACACAAACTCACACCCACACACCCACACACACACACACTCACACACACGTGCACATTCACACACACACACACGCAACCACACACACAGACACACACACACACCCACCCACAAACAAAAACCTTCACAAACCCAGACACATCCACACACACACCCATACAGATACCCACACACACATACCCCCCACACATACCCATACACACAAACACACACACATGCAAACACACACACCCACCCACACCCACCCACATGCACACACATGCATGCACCCAAACACACATGCACACCCACCCCACACACACACACCCACAGCCACGCACAAATAAACACCCACACACGCCCCCACACACCAACACACGCACACACACTCACACAGATACCCACACACACAACCACACACATATACACACACACATGCAAACACCCACACACACACACCCACACACACACACACCCACACACACCCACACTGGCACCCACACACATACCCACACACACACACAACCATACACACCCACACCTACCCACACCCACACACATACTCACACACACCCACACACACTCCCACACGCACGCACACCACACACCACACACACACACACGCCCCTCATATACACACGCACACATACACACCCAGACTCCTACCTCCCCCACGCACACACATTTACATTTACATATACAGAAATACACACACAGCAACACACACACAAGCACCACACACACCACACACAAACACGTACACACACCGACACACACACACACCCCCACACACAACCACAGACACAGCCACACTCACACACACAACACACACACGCACACACACACACACAAACACACACAGCCGCACAGACACACACAGTCACACGTACACACCCACACACCTACACACACTCACACCCACACACAGACACACACACACACCCACACCCACACACATACACACACACCCACACACCACACACATACACACACATCTACACACACACACACATACACACACCCACACATACACACACATCTACACACACACACATCCACACACATACACACACATACACACACCCACACACATACACACACAGACCCACACACAGACACACACACACACACTCCCACACATACACACATGACACATCTACACACACGCACACCACACACACACACGCACACACGCACACCCCACTCATACACACACGCACACATACACACCCACACCCCTACCCACACACACACACACATTTACATTTACATATACAGGACTACACACCCAGCAATACACACACACAAGCACCACACACACCACACGCAAACACATACACACACCGACACACACACACACACACACACACAGAGCCACACACAGCCACACACATGCACACACACACCCACACACAAACAAACGCACCCACACAGACAGACACAGTCACACATACCCACCCACACACACACACACCCACACATACACACACACACCACACACACACACCCAAACACACACACACACACGCCCACACACACCACACCCACACACAAACACATGCACCTACACAGTCACACACAGTCACACATCCACACCCACACACCTACACACACTCACCCGCACACACACACCCACACACACACGCACCCACCCATCCACACATACACACACCCACACACACACCCACACATACACACACCCACACACCCACACTCACATGCACACACCCACACACACACCCACACCCACACACACACACCCACATATACACATGCACACACCCGCACACACACACACAAACCCACACATACACACACACACTCACACAGACACACACCCATCCACACACACACATTTACACACACACACACACGCACACACACACCCACACACACACACACAAACCCACACATACACACACACTCACACAGACACACACCCAGCCACACACACACATACACATACCCACACACAAACCCACACACACACCCCCACACATACACACACACACACACACCCACACACCCACACACACACACACACCCACACACACACACACCCACACACACACCCACACACACACACCCCCACACACTGACCCACACCCACACACACACACACACACACACACACACACACACACACACACAAAGAACCACACACACACATAAACCCACACCCAAACACACATAAACAACCACACACACCCGCACATGCACACATATCCACACACACCCACACTGACACCCACACACACACCCACACACACATACACCCACACACACACACACACACACACACACACACAGATATACACCTACTCACAGCCACATAAAAACATACACTCACAGACACACACCAACACACAAACTCACACCCAACACCCACACACACACACACTCACACACACACACACGCACATTCACACACACACACCCACACACACCCACACACACACAACCACACACACACACACACACCCACCCACACACAAAACCCTTCACAAACCCAGACACATCCACACACACACCCATACAGATATCCACACACACATACCCCCCCACATACCCATACACACAAACACACACACATGCAAACACACACACCCACCCACACCCACTCACATGCACACACATGCATGCACCCAAACACACATGCACACCCACCCCACACACACACAAACAACCACACACACACACACCCACAGCCACGCACAAATAAACACCCACACACGCCCCCACACACCAACACACGCACACACACCCACACAGATACCCACACACACACGCACACACATATACACACACACCCAAACACCCACACACACACACCCACACACACCCACACTGACACACACACATACCCACACACACACACAACCATACACACCCACACCTACCCACACCCACACCCATACACACACCCACACACACTCCCACACACACGCACACCACACACCACACACACACACACCCCCTCATACACACACGTACACATACACACCCAGACTCCTACCTCCCCCACACATACACATTTACATTTACATATACAGAAATACACACACAGCAACACACACACAAGCACCACACACACCACACACAAACACATACACACACCGACACACACACACACCCCCACACACAACCACACACACAGCCACACTCACACACACAACACACACACGCACACACACACAAACACACACAGCCGCACAGACACACACAGTCACACGTACACACCCACACACCTACACACATTCACACCCACACACAGACACACACACACACCCACACCCACACCCACACACATACACATACACCCACACACACACCCACACACACCCACACATACACACACATCTACACACACACATCCACACACATACACACACATACACACACCCACACACATACACACACAGACCCACACACAACACACACACACACTCCCACACATACACACACGACACATCTACACACACGCACACCACACACACCCACACACACATGCACACCCCACTCATAACACACACGCACACATACACACCCATACCCCTACCCACACACACACACACATTTACATTTACATATACAGAACTACACACACAGCAATACACACACACAAGAATCACACACACCACACGCAAACACATACACACACCGACACACACACCCCCACACACAACCACACACACAGCCACAATCACACACACAACACACACACGCACACACCCACACACACATAAACACACAGCCGCACAGACACACACAGTCACACATACACACCCACACACCTACACACACTCACACCCACACACAGACACACACACACACCCACACCCACACCCACACACATACACACACACCCACACACACACCCACACACACACACATCTACACACACACACATCCACACACATACACACACATACACACATCCACACACATACAAACACAGACCCACACACAGACACACACACACACTCCCACACATGCACACACAACACATCTACACACACGCACACCACACACACCCACACACACACGCACACCCCACTGATACACATACGCACATATACACACCCAGACTCCTACCTCCCCCCCACACACACATTTACATTTACATATACAGAAATACACACACAGCAACACACACACAAGCACCACACACACCACACACAAACGCATACACACACCGACACACACACACACCCCCACACACAACCACAGACACAGCCACACTCACACACACAACACACACACACAAACACACACAGCCGCACACACAGTCACACGTACACACCCACACACCTACACACACTCACACCCACACAGATACACACACACACACCCACACACATACACACACACCCACACACACACCCACACACACCCACACATACACACACCTCTACACACACACACATATCCACACACATACACACACATACACACACCCACACACATACACACACAGACCCACACACAGACACACACACACATGTCCACACATACACACACGAAACATCTACACACACGCACACCACACACACCCACACACACACACACACCCACACATACACACACACACACCCACACTCACACACACACACACACCCACACACACACCCACACCCACACACACACCCACACATACACACACACACACCTGCACACACACACACACACACAAACCCACACATACACACACACACACACACACCCACACACACATTTACACATTCACACACACACAGCCACACACACACACACCCACACATACACACACACACACACACACACACATACACACACACCCACACACACACATACACACACCCACACACACACCCACACCCACACACACACCCACACACACACCCTCACACACACACACCCTCACATACACCCACACACACCCACACACACCCACACACACACCCACGCATACACACACACACAACAACACACACACACACACCCACGCATACACACACACACACATCCACACATACACACACACGCATCCACACACACACACACCCACACCCGCACACATACACACATAGGCCAACACACATACACACACAGACCCACACATGCACACCCACACATACCGTGTGCAAACCCACACAGACACCCACACAACCACACACCCCACACACACACCCACTTTGCCCAACACACACACAACACCCATATTCTCACACACAGAGACACACACATTTACATTTACATATACAGAAATACACACACAAACTTACACACACACGCACACCACACACACCCACACACAAACACACACACCCACACACAAAACACACACACTGCACACATGCAACCCCCCACACACCTACCCACACACACACACACCCTCACACACACCCTCACACACACACACACAAACTGCACACACCAGACTCAAGCACCCACCCCACACACACACACAAATACATGCCCACACACCTACCCACATACACACTTTCATATTTACATATACAGAAATATACACACACACACACATGTACACACCCACACACCTACCCACACACACACACCCTCACACACACACAAACCACACACTCACACCCCCCTCATACACACACCACACACACTCACACCCCCCTCATACACACACACACACACACACACACACAGCCACACACACCCACCCACACACACACACACCCACCCACCCCCACAAACACACCCAAATACACACACCCACAACCACACACACACACACACACACACGCAAGCACCACACACAGACACAAGCACCACACACACATACACACAAACACATACACACATCGACACGCACACACACACACACACACACCCACACACACACACACGCAACACACCCACCCAAACACACACACACCCCCAAACACACATGCACACACACCCACACACCCACAACCACACATACACCCACATACACACACATGCACCACACACACATACACACATACCACACACCCACACACATACACACACAGACCCACACACATACACACACAGACCCACACATGCACACCCACACACACCGCATGCAAAACCACACACACACCCACACAACCACACACACCCAAACACCCACACACCCACACAGACACACACAGTCACACATACACACCCACACACCTACACACACTCACACCCACACACCTACACACACTCACACCCACACACAGACACAAACACACACACACAACCACACACATACACACACACACCCACACACACCCACATATCCACACACGCACGCCCATACACATACACACACAGACTCACACATGCACACCCACACACACACCCACACAACCGCACACACCCGAACACCCACACACCCACACACACCCCCCCACATACACACCCACACTCCCCCACTCACCCTCACACACCCACAACAACACCCATACACTCACATGCAGACACTCACACATTTACATTTACATATACAGAAATATGCATACACACAAACATACACACACTTACACATCTACACACACACATGCACACACACCCACACACATATCCACACCCACACCCACACACACACAGCCACACACAAATATACACACCCACACACACCACACACACACCCACCCACACATACACACGCCACACACACCCACATACGCACACACTCACACACATACACAATGCACACACCACACACGCACACACCCCCACTCACCCCCACACACCCACAACAACACCCATACACTGACACGCAGACACAAACACATAAACACCCACACACCTACACACACACACTCACACCCTCATACACACACACACAAACCACACACAACCACACACACACCACACACACACACACACACACCCACACACACAAACCACACACACGCACACCCCCCTCATACACACACCACACACACACACCCAAACATACACACAGACACCCTCACACACACACCCACAAAATAACACACACACACACACCCACACACACACATACCCAAACATACACATACACACAAACCCACACCCAAACACAGACACCCCCCCACACACAAACCCACATCCACACACACACACCCACACACACCCACACAGCCACACACCTACCCACACACACCACACATACGCACACCCCCCTCATACACACACGCACACATACACACCCACACACCTACCCCCAGACACACACATTCATATTTACCTATACAGAAATATACACACCCACACATGTACACACCCACAGACCTACCCACACACACACACCCTCACACACACTCACACACACACACACACACAAAGCACACAAACCACACACATGCACACCCCCCTCATACACACACCCAAACATACACACAGACACCCACACACACCCACAAAATGACACACACACACATCCACACCCTCCCACACACACACACACACAAAGCACACACACCACACACACACACACCTCCCTCAAACACACACCACACACACACACCCAAACATACACACAGACACCCACACACACACCCACAAAATGACACACACACACACCCACACACACTGACACACACACACACACCCACACACATCCACCCCCCCCCCACACACACACACCCAAACACTCACACACACACACACTCAAACCCACACCCAAACACAGGCACCCCCACACACACACACCCTCACCCACACACACCCACACACCCCCCCCCACACACACACCCACACATCTACCCACGCACACAAAGCACATACACCACACACACACACACCTCCCTCATACACACAACACACACACACACCCAAACATACACAGACACCCACACACACACCCACAAAATAACACACACACACACCCACACACACTGACACACACACACCCACACACATCCACCGCCCCCCAACACACACACCCAAACACTCACACGCACACACACAAACCCACACCCAAACACAGGCACCTCTACACACACACACCCTCACCCACACACACCCACACACACACACACCCCCACACACACACACCCACACACCTACCCACACACACACACACACACACACATACACAAATCGCACACCACACACACACACACCCACACCCACCTCATACACACATGCACACATACACACCCACACTACTACTCCCCCACACACACACATTTACATATACAGAAATACGCACACATTTACACACACAAGCACCACACATCACACAAAAACACATACACACACCGACACCCACACACACCCACACACAAACACACACAGCCACACAGACACACACAGTCACACATACACACCCACACACCTACACACACACACCCACACACAGACACACACATACGCACACCCACGCACACACACCCACACATACACACACACACATCTACACACACACACACATCCACACACATACACACACCCACACCCACACACATACATGCACAGACCCACACATGTACACACACAGACCCACACACACACCCACACACACACCCACACATACACACACACACATCTACACACACGCACACCACACACCTACACACACACACACACACACAGACACACACACGCGCACACCCACACCCACACCCACACGCACACACACACCCACACACACCCACACATACACACACACACACACATCTACACACACACACATCCACACACATCCACACACCCACACCCACACACATACATGCACAGACCCACACACATGCACACAGACACACACACACACCCACACACACACCCACACATACACACACACACACATCTACACACACGCACACCACACACACACACACACACACACTCTCACACACACACACTGCACACACCACACACATGAAATGCCCCCTCACACATACAAACCCACACACCCACATGCCTACCCACACACACACACCCTCACACACATTCACACACACACACAAATCACACACACATGCACACCCCCCTCATACACACACCCAAACATGCACACAGACACCCACACACACACACCCACAAAATGACACCCACACACACTAACACACACACACCTCCACACACACCCTCCCACACACTCACACACACACACACAAAGCACACACACCACACACACAGACCCCCTCATACACACACCACACACACACACCCAAACATACACACAGACACCCACACACACACCCACAAAATGACACACACACAACCACACCCCCCCCCCACAGACACACACACACACACCCAAACTCCCACACACACACACACAAACCCACACACACACACAGACACACACACACCCACACACCTACCCACACACACACACACAAATTGCACACACCACACACACGCACAACCACCTCATACACACACGCACACATACACACCCACACTCCTACTCCCCCCCACACACACATTGACATATACAGAAATACACACACAGCAACACACACACAAGCACCACACACACCACACAAAAACACATACACACACCGACACACACACACCCCCACACACAACCACACACACAGTCACACTCACACGCAACACACACACGCACACACACCCCCACACACAAACACACACAGCTACACAGACACACACAGTCACACATACATACCCACACACTAACACACACGCACCCTCACACACATTCACACACACACACAAACCACACACACACGCACAACCCCTCATACACACATTCACACATACACACCCACACTGCTACCCACACACACACACACACATTTACATTTACATATACAGAACTACACACACAGCAATACACACACAAGCACCACACACATCACACAAAAACACATACACACACCGACACACACACACATCCACACACAACCACACACGCACACACCACACACATGCACCCCCCACACACACCCACATACATACACACCCACACACACACACCCTCACACATACTCACACACACACACAATCCACACACACATACACAAACACACCACACACACACCCACACACAAACACACAGACACACACAGTCACACGTACACACCCACACACACACCAACACATACACACATACACCACACATATGCGCACCCAAACACACACACACACCCACACACATCACACACACACACCCCCACACACACCCACACATACACACACATCTACACACAAACACACACATACACACACCCACACCCACACACCTACACACACTCACCCGCACACACACACCCACACACACACACACCCCACGCACATACACATACCCACACACACACCCCCACACACGCACACCACACCCACCCACACACACACACCCTCGCACACACTCACACACACACACACAAACCACACACACCACTCACACGCACACCCCCCTCATACACACACACGCACACATACACACCCACACTCCTACCCCCCACACACACACATTTACATTTACGTATACAGAAATACACACACAGCAACACACACACAAGCACCACACACAGCCACACTCACACATACCCACACAAAAACACACACAGCCGCAGACACACACAGTCACACATACACACCCACACACCTACACACACTCACACCCACACCCACACATACACGCACACACACACAAAACATACGCACACACACATCTACACACATGCACACCACACACACACATACACATACACACACCCACGCACACACACACTGCACACACCACACACATGCAACCCCCCCCCACACACACACATACACACCCACACACCTACCCACACACACACCCTCACACACATTCACACGCACACAAACCACACACACACGCACACTCCCTCTTACACACACGCACACATACACACCCACACTCCTACCCACACACACACACAAACATTTACATTTACATATACAGAACTACACACACAGCAATACACACACACAAGCACCACACACACCACACGCAAACACATACACACACCGACACACACTCACACCCCCACACACAACCACACACACAACCACACACACACCCACACAGACACACATACACAACCACACACACATACACACACACCACACACACGCAAACACACACACACCCACAAACACACACACACACCCACACACACTGACACACACACCCACCCACCCACACACACACACCCAAATACACACACCGCCACACACTCACCCACATCCACACACACGCACACACCCAACACACACACACACACACACACACACACAAAGAACCACACACACACACACATAAACCCACACCCAACCATACATAAACAACCACACACACCCGCACATGCACACATACCCACACACACCCACACTGACACCCACACACACACCCACACATACACCCGTACACACACACACACACACACAGATATACACCTACTTACAGCCACATAAAAACAGACACTCACAGACACACACCAACACACAAACTCACACCCACACACCCACACACACACACACACACACACACGCACATTCACACACACACACACACCCACACACACCCTCACACACACACACACACAACCACACACACACACCCACCCACACACAAAAACCTTCACAAACCCAGACACATCCACACACACACCCATACAGATACTCACACACACATACCCACCCCACACATGCAAACACACACACCCACCCACAGCCACCCACATGCACACACATGCATGCACCCAAACACATGCACACCAACCCCACACACACACAAACAACCACACACACACACCCACAGCCACGCACAAATAAACACCCACACACGCCCCCACACACCAACACACGCACACACACCCACACAGATACCCACATACACACACACACACACACATACACACACCCCCACACACCAACACACCCACACACACCCACACTGACACCCACACACATACCCACACACACACAACCATACACACCCACACCTACCCACACCCACACACATATTCACACACACCCACACACACCCACACACACGCACACCCCACTCATAAACACACTCACACATACACACCCAGACTCCTACCTCCCCCCCACACACATTTACATTTACATATACAGAAATACACACAGAGCAACACACACAGAAGCACCACACACGCCGACGCACACACACACCCCCACACACAACCACACACACAGCCACACTCATACACACAACACACACAACACACACACGCACACACACACACACACAGCCGCACAGACACACACAGCCACACGTACACACCCACACACCTACACACACACTCACACCCACACACAGACACACACACACACGCACACCCACACCCACACACACACACACACACACACACCCACACATACACACACATCTACACACAAACACACACATACACACACATACACACACCCACACCCACACACATACACACACAGACCCACACACACACACCCACACATACACACACAACACATCTACACACACGCACACCACACACACCCACACACACACACACACACACTGCACACACCACACACATGCAATCTCCCCCACACACACATACACACCCACAGACGTACCCACACACACACCCTCACAGACATTCACACACACAAACCACACACACACGCATACCCCCCTCATACACACATGCACAACATACCTCCCCACACACAGACACACACACACAAACATTTACATTTACATATACAGAACTACACACACAGCAATACACACACACAAGCACCACACACACCACACGCAAACACATACACACACCGACACACACTCACACACCCACACACAACCACACACACAGCCACACACA
>JANJGN010000013.1:61951976-61964476 GCA_026770705.1 Isurus oxyrinchus
CAAACACACACACACCCACACCCACTCACCCCCACACACCCACAACAATGCCCATACACTCACACGCAGACACATACACATTTACATTTCATTTACATATACAGTAATACACACACACATACACACACACACATGCACACACACCCACACACATATCCATACTCACACCCACACACACACACCCACACACAAATATGCACACCCACACATACACCACACACACACCCACACACACACACACATATAGACACACACACCACACACACCCACACACAGACACACACACATGCACACCCACACCCACACACAACCACACACAGACACACACACACCCACACATACACACGCACACACATCTACACACACACACATCCACACACATACACACACCCACACCCACACACATACATGCACAGACCCACACACATACACACACACACCCACAGACACACCCACACCCACACACACACTCACACACACCCACACCCACACATCTACACACATGCACACCACACACACACTCACACACACACACACATACACACACACACTGCACACACCACGCACATGCAACTCCCCCCCCACACACACATACACACCCACACACATACCCACGCACACACACCCTTACACACATTCACACACACACACACAAACCACACACACGCACACCCCACTCATACTCACACACACACACATACACCCACACCCCTACCTACACACACACACACATTTACATTTATATATACAGAACTACACACACAGCAATACACACACACAAGCACCACACACACCACACGCAAACACATACACACACTGACACACACTCACACCCCCACACACAGCCACACACACACACCACATACACATCCACACACAAACACACGCACCCACACACACACACACAGTCACACATACCCACCCACACACACTCACACTCACACATACACACACACCACACACACACACACCCAAACACAGACACACACACACGCCCACACACACCACACCACACACCCCCACACACAAACACATGCACCCACACAGTCACATACAGGCACACAGACACTCACACACACCACACACATGCACCCCCAAACACACCCACACACATACACACCCCCCACACACACACCCTCACATACACTCACACACACACACACACACAAACCGCACACACCAATCACATGCACACTCCCCTCATACACACATGCACACATACACACCCACACTCCTACCCCCCCAACACACACATTTACATTTACCTATACAGAAATACACACACAGCAACACACACACAAGCACCACACACAGCCACACACAACCACACATGCACACACCACACACATGCACCCCCCACACACACCCACATACATACACACACCCACACACACACACACCCTCACACATACTCACACACACACACAATCCGCACACACATATACAATCACACCACACACACCACACACACACCCACACACAAACAAACAGACACACACAGTCACACGTACACACCCACACACACACACCAACACATACACACATACACCACACATATGCGCACCCAAACACACACACACACCCACACACATCACACACACACACCCCACACACACCCACACATACACACACATCTACACACAAACACACACATACACACACCCACACCCACACACCTACACACATTCACCCGCACACACACAACCACACACACACACCCCACACACACACCACACACACACCCACACAGACACACATACACAACCACACACACATACACACACACCACACACACGCAAACACACACACACCCACAAACACACACACACACCCACACACACTGACACACACACCCACCCACCCACACACACACACCCAAATACACACGCCGCCACACACTCACCCACATCCACACACACACACACACCCAACACACACACACACACACACACACACAAAGAACCACACACACACACATAAACCCACACCCAACCACACATAAACAACCACACACACCCGCACATGCACACATACCCACACACACCCACACTGACACCCACACACACACCCACACACACATACACACATACACCCGTACACACACACACACACACACACAGATATACACCTACTTACAGCCACATAAAAACATACACTCACAGACACACACCAACACACAAACTCACACCCACACACCCACACACCCACACACACGCACATTCACACACACACACACCCACACACACCCTCACACACACACACACACAACCACACACACACACCCACCCACACACAAAAACCTTCACAAACCCAGACACATCCACACACACACCCATACAGATACCCACACACACATACCCACCCCACACACGCAAACACACACACCCACCCACAGCCACCCACATGCACACACATGCATGCACCCAAACACATGCACACCCACCCCACACACACACAAACAACCACACACACACACCCACAGCCACGCACAAATAAACACCCACACACGCCCCCACACACCAACACACCCACACACACCCACACTGACACCCACACACATACCCACACACACACACAACCATACACACCCACTCCTACCCACACCAACACACACCCACACATACACACACATCTACACACAAACACACACATACACACACAAACACACACCCACACCCACACACACTCCCACACACACGCACACCCCCCTTATAAACACACTCACACATACACACCCAGACTCCTACCTCCCCCCCACACACATTTACATTTACATATACAGAAATACACACAGAGCAACACACACAGAAGCACCACACACGCCGACGCACACACACACCCCCACACACAACCACACACACAGCCACACTCATACACACAACACACACAACACACACACGCACACACACACACTGCCGCACAGACACACACAGCCACACGTACACACCCACACACCTACACACACACTCACACCCACACACAGACACACGCACACCCACACTCACACCCACACACACACACACCCACACACACACCCACACACACCCACACATACACACACATCTACACACAAACACACACATACACACACATACACACACCCACACCCACACAGACCCACACACACACACCCACACATACACACACAACACATCTACACACACGCACACCACACACACCCACACACACACACACACACTGCACACACCACACACATGCAATCTCCCCCACACACACACATACACACCCACAGACGTACCCACACACACACCCTCACAGACATTCACACACACAAACCACACACACACGCATACCCCCCTCATACACACATGCACAACATACCTCCCCACACACAGACACACACACACACACAAACATTTACATTTACATGTACAGAACTACACACACAGCAATACACACACACAAGCAACACACACACCACACGCAAACACATACACACACCGACACACACTCACACCCCCACACACAAACACACACACACCACACACACACACACCACACACACACATTCACACACAAACACACACACCCACCCACACACACATTCACACACACACACACACACACACCACACACACACACCCAAACATACTCACACACACCCACACACACTGACACACACACCCACCCACCCACACACACCTAAATACACACACCCCCATACACTCCCCCACACCCCCACACACGCACACACCCAAACACACACACACACACACACACCACACACACACACCCAAACACACACACACACCTCCACACACACCTCCACACACACCCAAATACACACATCCCCACACACTCACCCACACCCAGACACACACACACACATAAACCCACACCCAACCACACATAAACAACCACACACACCGGCACATGCACACATACCCACACACACCCACACTGACTCCCACACATACATCCACACACACACACCCGAACACACACACACACACCCAAACACACACACACAGATATACACCTGCTCACAGCCACATAAAAACATACACTCACAGACACACACACCCAAACTCACACCCTCACACACACACACACATTCACACACACACGCATATTCACACACACACCCACAGACACCCTCACTCACACACACACACACAACCACACACACACATCCACACCCACCCACACACAAAATCCTTCACAAACCCACACACATCCATACACACACCCACACAGATACCCACACACACATACACCCCACATATACCCACACACCTACACACACCCACCCAAAAACAAACACATACACACTCACACAACAGACACATCCACACACACACACACCCAAAAAAACACACACACACACACACACACACACAACCACACACCACAACCACACACACACCCACACCCACACACACCCCCCCACACACACCCACACAAACACAACCACACACACACAACCACACACATACACACCTATGCATAAAACCACACCCACAAACACACACAACCACACACACAGCCACACACCCACCCACACACAAACACACACACCCACGCAGACACACACAGTCACACATACACACACACACACACACATACACCACACACACATACCCAAACACACACACACACCCACACACACACCCACATAACAACACACACACACACACCCACATACACCCACACAGACACCCACACACACATACACACACACACTCAAACACACACACACACACACCCACACGCACGCACACACCCACACCCATAGACACCTACACACACACACACCCACACACCCACACCCACACACACACTCACACACACACACACACACCCACACACACACCCACACAAACACAACCACAACCACACACACACAACCACACACACACACCCACGCATAAAACCACACCCACACACACACACACACACACACAACTACACACACACTCACGCACACCACACACACACATACACCCACACACATACACACACCCACATTCACCACACCCACACGCCCACAAACCCACACCCACCCACCCACACACCCACACACTCCACACCCACACACACACACACACACTCACACACACAAACACACACATATACACACACTCACACATACACACACCCACATTCACCACACCCACACGCCACAAACCCACACACATATCCCCACACACACACCCTGACGCACCCAAACACACACATTTACATATACAGGAATACACATAGACACCCACTCACAAGCACACACCCACAACACACCCACACACTCAGCACACACACGCACACACACACCAAAAGACACACATACACACACACACACACTTACACACACACGCATACACACAAATACACACACTGACACAAACACACACATCCACACCCACACACACACACACACACCACACACACACACCACACACACCCACACAAACCCACACACATACACACTCAAACACCACACACACCCACACATACACACACACACCCTTACCGACACACACACACACACACACCACACACACAACCACACACACATCCACACCCACACAGACACAAACATACACCCACACACACACCCACACACCCGCATGAACACCCACACACAGACACACACACTCACACACCCCACACAAACTCACCCTCTCACACACACCCCCCCACACACACACACATCCACACACCCAAACACACAAACACACACACACCCACACCCACTCACCCCCACACACCCACAACAATGCCCATACACTCACACGCAGACACATACACATTTACATTTCATTTACATATACAGTAATACACACACACATACACACACACACATGCACACACACCCACACACATATCCATACTCACACCCACACACACACACCCACACACAAATATGCACACCCACACACACACCACACACACACCCACCCACACACACACACACATATAGACACACACACCACACACACCCACACACAGACACACACACATGCACACCCACACCCACACCCACACACAACCACACACAGACACACACACACCCACACATACACACGCACACACATCTACACACACACACATCCACACACATACACACACCCACACCCACACACATACATGCACAGACCCACACACATACACACACACACACCCACAGACACACCCACACCCACACACACACTCACACACACCCACACCCACACATCTACACACATGCACACCACACACACACTCACACACACACACACACACACACACACTGCACACACCACGCACATGCAACTCCCCCCCCACACACACATACACACCCACACACATACCCACGTACACACACCCTTACACACATTCACACACACACACAAACCACACACACGCACACCCCACTCATACTCACACACACACACACATACACCCACACCCCTACCTACACACACACACACATTTACATTTATATATACAGAACTACACACACAGCAATACACACACACAAGCACCACACACACCACACGCAAACACATACACACACTGACACACACTCACACCCCCACACACAGCCACACACACACACCACATACACATCCACACACAAACACACGCACCCACTCACACACACACAGTCACACATACCCACCCACACACACTCACACTCACACATACACACACACCACACACACACACACCCAAACACACACACACACACACGCCCACACACACCACACACACACACCCCCACACACAAACACATGCACCCACACAGTCACATACAGGCACACAGACACTCACACACACCACACACATGCACCCCCCCACACACCCACACACATACACACCCCCCCACACACACACCCTCACATACACACACACACACACACACACACACACACACACACAAACCGCACACACTAATCACATGCACACTCCCCTCATACACACATGCACACATACACACCCACACTCCTACCCCCCCAACACACATATTTACATTTACCTATACAGAAATACACACACAGCAACACACACACAAGCACCAGACACAGCCACACCCACACACACAACACACACACGCACACACACCCACACACAAACACACACAGCCGCAGACACACACAGTCACACATACACATCCACATACCTACACACACTCACACCCACACACAGATACAGACACATGCACACCCACACCCACACACACACACATGCACAAACACACACGCACATACACACACACACATGTACACACACGCACACCACACACACACATACACACACACACAGCACAAACTACACACATGCAACCCCCCCCACACACACACATACACACCCACACACCTACCCACACACACACCCTCACACACATTCACACACACACAAACCACACATACACGCACACCCCCCTCATACACACACGCACACATACACACCCACACTCCTACCCACACACACACACACACACAAGAATTTACATTTACATATACAGAACTACACACACAACAATACACACACACAAGCACCACATACACCACACGCAAACACATACACACACCGACACACACTCACAACCACACACACAGCCACACACATACACACACCACGCACCCACCCACACACAAACACACACACCCACACACAAACACACACACCCACACACACACACACACACACACACACACACACACATAAACACACAGATATACACCTACTCACAGCCACATAAAAACATACACTCACAGACACACACCAACACACAAACTCACACCCACACTCCCACACACTCACACACACACGCACATTCACACACAAACACCCACACACAAAAACCTTCACAAACCCAGACACATCCACACACACACCCACACAGATACCCACACACACACCCACACACACACACACCCACACACACCCACACTGACACCCACACACATACCCACACACACACACAACCATACACAACCACACCTTCCCACACCCACACACATACTCACACATACCCACACACACTTCCACACACACGCACACCACAAAGCACACACACGCACACCCCCCTCATACACACATGCACACATCCACACCCACACTCCTACGCCCCCCCACACACACACATTTACATTTACATATACAGAAATACACACACAGCAACACACACACAAGCACCACACACACCACACACACCACACACATACACATACACATACACACACCGACACACACACACACACACCCACACACAACCACACACACAGCCACACTCACACACACAACACACACATGCACACACACACACGCACACACACATACACAGCCGCACAGACACACACAGTCACACATACACACCCACACACCTACACACACTGACACCCACACACAGACACACACGCACACCCACACCCACACACACACACCCACACACACACCCACACACACCTACACATACACACACACACACACACACACATCCACACACAGACCCACACACAGACCCACACATACACACACGGCACATCTACACACACGCACACCACACACACACACACACCACATACATGCCATACCCCCTCCCACACACACACATACACACCCACACACCTACCCACACACACACCCTCACACACATTCACACACACACAAACCACACACACACGCACACCCCCCTCATACACACACGCACACGTACACACCCACACTCCTACCCACACACACACACATTTACATTTACATATACAGAACTACACACACAGCAATACACACACACCACATGCAAACACACACACACACCGACACACACCCCCCCACACACAACCACATACACCGCCCCACACACATACACACACACACACACCACATACACACCCACACACAAACACACACATACCCAAACACACACACACACACACACACACACACCCACACACACTGAAACACACACCCACCCACCCACACACACACACATAAATACACACATCCAAACACACACTCACCCACACACACACACACACACACACATACCCAAACACACACACACACACCCACACACACACAAAGAAGCACACACACATACATAAACCCACACCCAACCACACATAAACAACCACACACACCGGCACATGCACACACACCCACACTGACACCCACACACACCCACACACACACACAAAACACACATTCACACACACACACATACCCAAACACACACACATCACTCACACACCCAAACACACACACACATACCCACACACACTGACACACACACCCACCCACCCACACACACACACCCAAATACACACACCTCCACACACTCACCCACACACACACACACACCCAAACACATACACACACACAAACCACACACACACACCCAAACACACACACACACACCCACACACACTGACACACACACTCCCACCCAAATACACACACCCCCACACACTCACCCATGCCCACACACACGCACACACCCAAACACACACACACAAACACCCACACACACACAAAGAACCACACACACCAGCACATGCACACGCACCCACACACACCCACACTGACTCCCCCACACACACACCCAAACACACACACACACACACACAAACACACACCCAAACACACACACACAGAGATACACCTACTCACAGCCACATAAAAACATACACTCACAGACACACACACCCAAACTCACGCCCACACACACACACACACACATGCACATTCACACACACACACACACACACCCACACACACCCTCACTCTCACACACACACACACACACAAACAACCACACACACACACACCCACACCCACCCACACACAAAAACCTTCACAAACCCACACACATCCATACACACACCCACACGGATACCCACACACACATGCCCCCCACACATACCCACACACAAAAACACACATACATGCAAACACACACACCCACACACGCCCACACCCACACACACAAACATACACCCACACACACACCCACACATCCGCACAAACACCCACACACAGACACACACACTCACACACCCCACACAAACCCACCCTCTCACACATAACCACACACACACACACCCACTCACCCCCACACACCCACAACAATGCCCAGACACACACACATTTACATTTCATTTACATATACTGTAATACACACACACACGCACACACACCCACACACATATCCATACTCACACCCACACACACAAGTATACACACCCACACACACACCACACACACCCACACACACACACAGACACACACACACGCACTCCCACACCCACACACACCCACACACACACCCACACACACACACACGCACACACACCTACACACACACATCCACACACATACACACACCCACACCCACACACATACATGCACAGACCCACACACATACATACACAGACCCACCCACACACACCCACACACACACCCACACATGCACACACCCACACATCTACACACATGCACACCACACACACACTCACACACACACACACACTGCACACACCACGCACATGCAACTCCCCCCCCACACACACATTTACATTTACCTATACAGAAATACACACACAGCAACACACACACAAGCACCACACACAGCCACACTCACACACACAACACACACACGCCCACACACCCACACACAAACACACACAGCCACAGACACACACAGTCACACATACACATCCACACACCTACACACACTCACACCCACACACAGACACACACACACACGCACACCCACACCCACACCCACACACACACACACCCACACACACATGCACAAACACACACACACATACACACACACACATGTACACACACGCACACCACACACACATACACACACCCCCACACACACACACACACACTGCACACACCACACACATGCAAACCCCCCACATACACACATACACACATACACACCTACCCACACACACACCCTCACACACATTCACACGCACACAAACCACACACACACACACACCCCCCTCATACACACACGCACACATACACACCCACACTCCTACCCACACACACACACAAAAATTTACATTTACATATACAGAACTACATACACAGCAATACACACACACAAGCACCACATACACCACACGCAAACACATACACACACCAACACACACTCACACCCCCACACCCACCCACCCACCCACACACACCCAAATACACACATCCCCACACATTCACCCACACCCACACAAACGCACACACCCAAACACACACACACACATACCCACACACACAAAGAACCACACACACACACATAAACCCACACCCAACCACACATAAACAACCACACACACCCGCACATGCACACACACCCACACTGACACCCACACTGACACACACACACACCCACACACACATACAGATATACACCTACTCACAGCCACATAAAAACATACACTCACAGACACACACCAACACACAAACTCACATCCACACACTCACACACACATGCACATTCACACACACACACCCACACACACCCTCACACACACACACACCCACACACAAAAACCTTCACAAACCCAGAAACATCCACACACACACCCACACAGATACCCACACACACATGCCCCCCACACATACCCACACACAGAAACACACATACACGCAAACACACACACCCATATACACCCACCCACACCCACCCACATGCACACACTTGCATGCACCCAAACACACATACACACCCACCCCACACACACACAAACAACCACACACACACACCCCCACACACCAACACACGCACACACATCCACACAGGTACCCACACACACACCCACACGCACACACACACCCCCACACACCCACACTGACACCCACACACATACTCACACACACACACAACCATACACACCCACACACATACACACACATACCACACACACTCCCACACACACGCACACCACACACCACACAACACACACAAACACATACACATACACACACGCACACACCCACACACAACCACACACACAGCCACACTCACACACACAACACACACACGCACACACACACACCCCCCCCCACACACACAGCCGCACAGACACACACAGTCACACATACACACACTCACACCCACACACAGACACACACGCACACCCACACCCACACACACACACCCATACATATACCCACACGCGCCCATACAAATACACACACATCTACACACACACATCTACACACACACACACATCCACACACATACACACACCCACACCCACACACATACACACACAGACCCACACACAGACACCCACACATACACACACGACACATCTACACACACGCACACCACACACACACACACACACACACACTACACACACCACACACATGCCATCCCCCCACACGCACACATACACACCCACACACCTACCCACATACACAACCTCACACACATTCACACACACACAAACCAGACACACACACACCCAAACACACACACACCACACACACACCCAAACACACACACACATACCCAAACACACTGACACACA
>JANJGN010000013.1:61966976-61971976 GCA_026770705.1 Isurus oxyrinchus
CTCACAGCCACATAAAAACATACTCTCACAGACACACACACACCCAAACTCACACAAACACCCAAACTCACACACGCACACACACACCCTCACCCACACACCCACACATCCCCACACACACAACCACACCCACACACACCCACCTACACACACACCCACACACACATACACAAACACACACACCCACACAAACACACAACATCCCACACACACACAACCACACACACACACCCACACACACCCTCACTCTCACACACACACACA
Organism: Isurus oxyrinchus; assembly: GCA_026770705.1. Taxonomy (NCBI): domain Eukaryota; kingdom Metazoa; phylum Chordata; class Chondrichthyes; order Lamniformes; family Lamnidae; genus Isurus; species Isurus oxyrinchus. The sequence goes on from JANJGN010000013.1 coordinate 61,967,241, forward strand.
CACACACAAACAACCACACACACACACCCACACCCACCCACACACAAAAACCTTCACAAACCCACACACATCCATACACACACCCACACGGATACCCACACACACATGCCCCCCACACATACACACACACACAAACACACACATGCAAACACACACACCCACACACATGCACACACATGCATGCATCCAAACACACACCCACACCCACACACACAAACAACCACACATACACACACACACCCACAGCCACGCACAAATAAACACCCACACACACCCCCACACACCAACACATGCACACACACCCACACACACCCACACAGATACCCACAAACACACACACACACATACACACGGACACCCACCCAAACAAACACACACACCCAAACACACATACACACACATATACACCCACTCACAGCCACATAAAAACACACTCTCACAGACACACCCACACCCAAACTCACACACACCCAAACTCACACACGCACACACACACCCTCACCCACACACCCACACATCCCCACACACACAACCACACCCACACACACCCAACTACACACACACCCACACACACATACACAAACATACACACCCACACAAACACACAACATCCCACACACACACAACCACACACACACACACACACACACACACATACATCACCCACCCACACACAAACACCTTCACAAACCCACACACACCCACACACACCCACCCACACACACACACATGCATGCACCCAAACACACACCCACACCCACCCCACACACAGACAAATCACACACATGCACACACACCCACACAGACACCCACACGCACATACACACACACCCAAACACACACACACCCCCACACACACACACCCAAACACACACACACACACCCACACGCAAACCCACACCCACACCCACACCCCCCCCACACACACCCACCCAAACACGCACACATACACACTCACACAACAGACACATCCACACACACACACCCAAAAACACACAAACACAAACACAACCACACACACACAACCACACACACACACACCTACGCATAAAACCACACCCTGACACATCCACAACCACACACACAGCCAGACACACACACACACACCACACACCCACCCATACACAAACACACACACCCACGCAGACACACAGTCACACATACACACCCACACACACACAACCACCTTCACAAACCCACACACGTCCGCACACACACCCACACAGATACCCACACACACATACCACCCCACACATACCCACACACACAAACACACACACACCCGCAAACACACACACCCACAAACACCCACCCACACCCACACACATGCACACACATGCATGCACCCAAATACACACCCACACCCACCCCACACACACACAAACACACAGACACCCACAGCCACACACAAATAAACACCCACACACACCCCCACACACCAACACATGCACACACACCCACACACACCCACACAGATACCCACACACACACCCACACACACATACACACACACACCCAAACAAACACACACACCCAAACACACACACACACACACACACATACACCCACTCACAGCCACATAAAAACATACTCTCACAGGCACACACACACCCAAACTCACACACACACCCAAACTCACACGCACACACACACCCTCACCCACACACCCACACATCCCTACACACACAACCACACCCACACACACCCACCTACACACACACCCACACACACATACACAAACACACACACCCACACAAACACACATCCCACACACACACAACCCCACACACACACACATACATCACCCACCCACACACAAACACCTTCACAAACCCACACACACACCCACACACACCCACCCACACACACACACATGCATGCCCCCAAACACACACCCACACCCACCCCACACACAGACAAATCACACACCCACACACACCCACACAGACACCCACACGCACATACACACCCACACCCAAACACACACACACCCAAACACACACACACACACCCGCACCCAAACCCACACCCACACACACACCCCCCCCACACACACCCACCCAAACACACACACATACACACTCACACAACAGACACATCCACACACACACACACCCAAAAACACACAAACACACACACACACAACCACACACCACAACTACACACACACCCACACGCACACACCCACACAAACACAACCACACACACACAACCACACACACACACACACCTACACATAAAACCACACCCCAGCACGTCCATGACCACACACACAGCCACACACACACACACACACCACACACCCACCCACAAACACACACACCCATGCAGACACACACAGTCACACATACACACCCACACACACCCACACACACATACACCACACAGACATACCCAAACACACACACACACACCTACACACACACTCACAAACACACAAACACCCACACACCAACACCTGCACACGCACCCACATACACACACACAGACACCCACACACACATACACATACATACCCAGACACACACACACCCACACACACCCATACACACACACACCCAAACACACACACACACACCCAAACAAACACACACACCCAAACACACACACACACACACACACACATATACAACCACTCACAGCCACATAAAAACATACACTCACAGACACACACACACCCAAACTCACACACACACGCACACACACACTCACCCACACACCCTCATATCCCAACACACACAACCACACCCACACACACCCACCTACACACACACCCACACACACATACACAAACACACACACGCCACACACACCACACACACACATACACCCACACACATACACACACCCACACACATACACACTCACAACCACATTCACCACACCCACACGCCCACAAACCCACACTCATACCCCCACACACACACTCTGACGCACCAACGCACACACATTTACATTTACATATACAGCAATACACATAGACACCCATTCACAAGCACACACACACACACCAACACACACACCCACACAAACAAAAACACACACACACAACCACACACACACACCCACGCATAAAACCACACCCACACACACCCACACCCACACACAACTACACACACACCCACACACACCACACACACACATACACCCACACACATACACACACCCACACACACACACACTCACACCCACATTCACCACACCCACATGCCCACAAACCCACACACATACCCCCACACACACACCCTGACGCACCGACGCACACACATTTACATTTACATATACAACAATACACATAGACACCCATTCACAAGCACACACACACACACCAACACACACACCCACACACTCAGCACACACACCAAAAGACACACATACACACACCGACACACCCAAACACACACACACACCCACACGCACACACGCAAATACACACACCACACACACACACACACACACACATCCACACACACACACAAACATACACCCACAGACACATACACACCCCAACACACACCACACACACCCACACAAACCCACACACAGCCACACATACACACACACACACCCTTACCGACACACACACACACACACCCAAACACACCACACACACCACACACACACACACCCACACACACATCCACACCCACACACACAAACATACACCCACACACACACCCACACACCCGCACAAACATCCACACACAGACACACACACTCACACACCACACAGAAACCCACCATCTCACACACACACACACCCACACACACCCACACACATATCCATACCCACACCGACACACACACACCCACACACAAGTATACACACCCACACACACACCACACACACCCACACACACACAGACATACAGACACACACACCACACACACCCACACACGCACACACACCAACACACAAACACACACACCCACAAAGACACACACAGTCACACATACACACCCACACACACACCCACACACACACACTCACACACACACGCACATTCACACACACACCCTCACACACACACACACACACAACCACACACACACACCCACACCCACCCACACACAAAAACCTTCACAAACCCACACACATCCATACACACACCCACACAGATACCCACACACAAACCCCCCCCCACACATACCCGCACACACAAACACAGACACATGCAAACACCCACACCCACACACACACACCCACACACACCCACCCACACCCACACACATGCACACACATGCTTGCACCCAAACACACACCCACACCTACCCCACACACACACACAAACAACCACACACACACCCACAGCCACGCACAAATAAACACCCACACACACCCCCACACACCAACACACGCACACACACCCACATACACCCACACAGATACACACACACACACCCGCACACACATACACACACACACAAACACACACACACCCACACACACACACCCACACACAGCCACATTGACACCCACACACACACCCACACACACACCCAAACACACACACCCAAACACAGACACACACACATATACACCCACTCACAGCCACATAAAAACATACACTCACAGACACACACACACACCCAAACTCACACACACACCCAAACTCACACACGCACACACACACTCTCACCCACACACCCACACATCCCCACACACACAACCACGCCCACACACACCCACCTACACACACACCCACACACACATACACAAACACACACACCCGCAC
>JANJGN010000013.1:61976976-61981976 GCA_026770705.1 Isurus oxyrinchus
ACACACACACACACACACACACACACACACATTCACACACACACGCACATTTACACACACACACACACACACACACACACACACACCCTCACTTTCACACACACACACAAACAACCACACACACACACCCACACCCACCCACACACAAAAACCTTCACAAACCCACACACATCCATACACACACCCACACGGATACCCAGACACACATGCCCCCCACACATACACACACACACAAACACACACATGCAAACACAAACACCCCCACACACTCACACACATGCACACACATGCATGCACCCAAATACACACACACACCCACGCCACACACACACAAACACACACACACACCCACAGCCACACACAAATAAACACCCACACACACCCCCACACACCAACACATGCACACACACCCACACACACCCACACAGATACCCACACACACACCCACACACACATACACACACACACCCAAACAAACACACACACCCAAACACACACACACACATACACCCACTCACAGCCACATAAAAACATACTCTCACAGACACACACACACCCAAACTCACACACACCCAATGTCACACACACACACACACACACACACACACACCCTCACCCCACACCCACATATCCCCACACACACAACCACACCCACACACACCCACCTACAGACACACCCACACACACATACACAAACACACACACCCACACAAACACACAACATCCCACACACACACAACCACACACACACACACACACACATACATCACCCACCCACACACAAACACCTTCACAAACCAACACACACCCACAGACACCCACCCACACACACACACATGCATGCACCCAAACACACACTCACACCCACCCCACACACAGACAAATCACACACCCACACACACCCACACAGACACCCACACGCACATACACACCCACACCCAAACACACACACACCCACACACACACACACCCACACACACACACACCCAAACACACACACACACACCCACACCCAAACCCACACCCACACCCATACCCCCCCACACACACACCCACCCAAGCACACACACATACACACTCACACAACAGACACATCCACACACACACACACACCCAAAAACACACAAACACACACACACACAACCACTCACCACAACCACACACACACCCACACCCACACACACCCACGCAGACACACACCCACACAAACACAACCACACACACAACCACACACACACACCTACGCATAAAACCACACCCCGACACATCCACAACCACACACATAGCCACACACACACACACACACCACACACCCACCCACACACAAACACACACACCCACGCAGACACACACAGTCACACATACACACCCACACACACCCACACACACATACACCACACAGACATACCCAAACACACACACACACACCTACACACACACTCACAAACACACAAACACCCACACACCAACACATGCACACGCACCCACATACACACACACAGACACCCACACACACATACACACACATACCCAGACACACACACACCCACACACACCCATACACACACACACCCAAACACACACACACACCCAAACAAACACACACACCCAAACACACACACACACACACCCACACACAAGTATACACACCCACACACACACCACACACACCCACACACACACAGACATACAGACACACACACCACACACATCCACACACGCACACACACCAACACACAAACACACACACCCACAAAGACACACACAGTGACACATACACACCCACACACACACCCACACACACACACTCACACACACACGCACATTCACACACACACCCTCACACACACACACACACACAACCACACACACACACCCACACCCACCCACACACAAAAACCTTCACAAACCCACACACATCCATACACACACCCACACAGATACCCACACACAAACCCCCCCCCACACATACCCGCACACACAAACACACACACATGCAAACACCCACACCCACACACACACACCCACACACACCCACCCACGCCCACACACATGCACATACATGCTTGCACCCAAACACACACCCACACTTACCCCACACACACACACAAACAACCACACACACACACCCACAGTCACGCACAAATAAACACCCACACACACCCCCACACACCAACACACACACACACACCCACATACACCCACACAGATACGCACACACACACCCGCACACACATACACACACACACACAAACACACACACACCCACACACACACACCCACACACAGCCACACTGACACCCACACACACACCCAAACAAACACACACACCCAAACACGGACACACACACATATACACCCACTCACAGCCACATAAAAACATACACTCACAGACACACACACACCCAAACTCACACACACACCCAAACTCACACACGCACACACACACCCTCACCCACACACCCACACATCCCCACACACACAACCACGCCCACACACACCATCCCACACACACACAACCACACACACACACACACACACATCCACACCCACCCACACACAAACACCTTCACAAACCCACACACACCCACCCACACACACACACATGCACACACATGCATGCACCCAAACACACACACACACCCACCCCAAACACACACAAACCATACACACACACACACACCCACAGCCACGCACACACAAACACCCACACACACACCAACACCCACACACACACCCACACATACCCACACAGACACCCACACACACACAAATGCACACATATGCATGCACCCAAACACACACCCACACCCACACCCAAACACACACACATCCACACACACACACACACCCAAGCACACACACACACACACACCCACACCCACATACACACACACCTACACACACGCACACAAACACACACACATACACACTCACAGAACAGGCACATCCACACACACACCCAAAAACACACACACACGCACACACACACAACCACACACCACAACCACACACACACAACCACACATGCACACCCACGCATAAAACCACACCCACACACACCCACAACCACACACACAGCCACACACACATACACACCACACACCCACCCACACACAAACACACCCACCCACGCAGACACACACAGTCACACATATACACCCACGCACACAAACACACATACACCACACACACATACCCAAACACTCACACACACACCTACACACACACCCACAAACACACACACACACCCACACACACTGACACACCCGCCCACACACACCCACCCACCCACACACACACACACCCACACACTCACTCACCCACACACACACACACACACACCAAAACACCAAAACACACACACACACACAAAGAACCACTTACCCACACAAAACGCACATCATCCCACACACACAACTACACACACACACACACACACATCCACACCCACCCACACACAACCACCTTCACAAACCCACACACATCCGCACACACACCCACACAGATACCCACACACACATACCACCACACACACACCCGCAAACACACACACCCACAAACACCCACCCACACCCACACACATGCACACACATGCATGCACCCAAATACACACCCACACCCACCCCACACACCCCACCCCACACACACACAAACAACCACACTCACACCCACACATCAACACACGCACACACACCCACACACATCCACACAGACACCCACACACACATACACACACACACCCAAACACACACACACCCACACCCACGCACACACCCACACCCACCCACACCTACACACACACACACACCCGCACACACACACACACCCAAACACACACACACACACACACACACAACCACACACCCACAACCACACACACACCCACACACACACAGCCACACAAACACAACCACACACACACACACACACACGTATAAAACCACACACACACACACACACCCACACCCACACGCAACTACACACACACCCACACACACCACACACACACATACACCCACACACATACACACATCCACACACACACACTCACACCCACACATCCACCCACACACCCATACATTCCACACCCACACATACGCACACACACTCACACACACAAACACACAAATATACACACACTCACACATACACACACCCACATTCACCATACCCACACGCCCACAAATCCACACACACCCCCCACACACACACACCGCACCCCCCCCCCACCGGTGCACCCACACCCACACACACACATTTACATTTACATTTACATATACAGGAATACACATAAACACCCACTCACAAGCACAGACACACACACCCACACACTCAGCACACACACACCCACCAAAACACACACATACACACACCGACACACCCAAATACACACACACACCCACTCGCACACACACAAATACCACACACACACACACACCCACACACACATCCACACCCCCACACACACCACACACACCCACACAAACCCACACACACCCACACATACACACACACACCCCTACTGACACACACACACACCCACACCCATACACATCTACACACCCACCCACAAACACCACACACACCCACATACACACACCCACACATCCACACACACATCCACACACAGACACACACATTCACACACCCCACAAAAATCCACCCTCACCCACAAAAACCCACATACTTACACACTCAAACAGCACACACACCCACACATACATGCACAAACCCCTACCGACACACACACACACACCCACACACACCTAAACACACACGCACACACACCACACACACCACACACACACACACCCACACACGCATCCACACCCACACACACACACATACATACACCCACACACACACACACTCACAGACACCACACACACTCACAGACCCCACACAAACCCACCCTCTCACACACACCCACACACACACACACACCCACACACCCAAACACACAAACACACACACACCCACTCACCCCCACACACCCA
>JANJGN010000013.1:61984476-61989476 GCA_026770705.1 Isurus oxyrinchus
CACACGCACACAACACACACACACGCAAACACACCAACAAACACACCCACACACCCACCCACCAACACACACACACCCACACACATACACACCCACACACACACACACCCACACACGCATCCACCCCAAAACACACACACACACACACCCACAACCACACACACACACACCCATACACACCTACACCCACACACTCCCACAGACACACACACACCCAGACACACACACACACCGACACCCACAAACACCCACACACACCCACAGCACACACTCACATACACACTCAAACTCAAACACACCCACACACACACCCACACACACACACACAAACCGCACACACCACACACACGCACACCCCCCCTCATACACACACGCACACATACACACCAACTCTCCTACCCCCACACACACATTTACATTTACATATACAGAAATACACACACAGCAACACACACACAAGCACCACGCACACCACCCACAAACACTTACACACACCGACACACACCCCCCCCACACATAACCACACACACAGCCACACTCACACACACAACACACACAGACCCACAAACAAACACATGCAGCCACACAGGCACACACAGGCACACATACACACCCACACAACTACACACACTCACACCCACACACATCCACACACATCCACACACACACACACACATCCACACATATCCACACACATACACACACCCACACCCACACACATACATGCACAGACCCACACACATACAGACACAGACTCCCACACACACACACACACACAACCACACACCCACACACACCCCCACACACCAACACATGCACACACACCCAAACACCCCCCCACACACACACACACCCAAACACACACACACACCCACACACACACCCACACCCACACACACCTACACACACACACACAACCACACACACACCCACACACAGACACCCACACAAACACAACCACACACACACAACAACACACACACACCCACGCATAAAACAACACTCACACGCACCACACACACCACACACCCACACACTCACACCCACGCACAACACACCCACACACACCCACACACCCCACACCCACACACCCACACACTCCACACCCACAAACACACACATATACACACACTCACACATACACACACCCACATTCACCATACCCACAAGCCCACAAACCCATACACACCCCTCACACACACACCCCGACGCACCCACACCCACACACACACGTTTACATTTACATGTACAGGAATACACATAGACACTCACTCACAAGCACACACACAACAAAACACACACATACACACACCGACACACCCAAATACACACACACACCCACACACACATCCACACCCACACACACACAAACATACACCCACACACACATACACACACCCCCCCACACACTCCACACACACCCACACAAACCCACACACGTACACACTCAAACACCACACACACCCACACACACACCCACTCACCCCCAAACACCCACAACAACACCCAAACACACTCACATGCAGACACACACACATTTGCATTTCATTTACATATACAGTAATACACACACACATACACACCCACACCCACGCACGCACACACACCAACATACATATCCACACACACCACACAACCACACACACACACAAACATACAGACACGCACACCACACACACCCACACACGCACTCACACCCACACACAAACACACACACCCACACAGACACACACGGTCACACATACACACACACACACACACACACACCCACACATACACACACACACACACCCACACATACACACACACCCACACACACCACACACACACACACCCACACACACATCCACACCCACACAGACACAAACATACACCCACACACACCCACGCAACCGCACAAACACCCACACACAGACACACACACACACCGCACACAAACCCACCCTCTCACAACACCCACACCCACTCACGCCCACACAACCACAACAACACCCATACACTCACACGCAGACACACACACATTTACATTTCATTTACATATACAGTAATACACACACACATACACACACACAGGCACACCCACCCACACACACACATATATATATATATATATATATAAATATACACACACACACACACACACCCACACACAAATATACACACACACACACACACACCACACACACCACACACACACACACATACAGACACACACACCACACCCACCCACACATGCACACACACCCACACACGGTCACACATACACACACACAAACACACACACCCACACATACATACACACATACACACCATACACACACACACACACCCAAACACACACACAGACACCCACACACACACCCACAAACACACACAACACACACACCCAAACACACACATAGACACACACACACCCACAAACACACCCACACACCCACCCACACACACACACCCAAACACACACACACACCCACACACATACACACACATCCACACCCACGCACAAACATACACCCACACACACATACACACACCACACACACCCACACAAACCCACACACATACATGTTCAAACACACACACACACCCACACATGCACCCACCCCAAAACACACACACACACCCACACACCCAGACACACACACACACACATTTACATTTACTTTTACATATACAGGAGTACACATTGACACCCAGTCACAAGCACACACACACATATCCACACACACCCACACACTCAGCACACACACACACCAAAACACACACATACACACCCAAACACACACACACACCCACACGCACACACACATATACACACACCACACACACACACACCCACACACCCACACACACATACACACACCCACACCCACACACACACACTTACACACACAACCCCCCCCCACACACACCCAAAAACACACACACACACAACCACACACACACACACACACCCACACCCACACACACACACACACACAAACACAACCACAAACACACAACCACACAAACACACCCACGCATAAAACCACACCCACACACACCCATACCCACACACAACTACACACACACCCGCACACACCACACACACACATACACCCACACACATACACACACCCACACACACACACTCACACCCACACACAACACACCCACACACACACCCACACACCCACACACACACACACACACACACAAACACTCCACACATACGCACACACTCACACACACAAACACACACTCACACATACACACTTACACAACAACACCCATACACTCACACGCAGACACACACACATTTGCATTTCATTTACACAAACAGTAATACACACACACGTACACACCCACACACATACACGCACACACACCCACACACATATCCATACCCACACCCACACACACGCACCCACACACAAATATACACAACCACACACACACACACACACATACAGACACAAACACCATACACACCCACACCTGCACACCCACACGCTCAGGCACACGCTCACGCAGACGCACACGCACACACACCCACACACAAACACTCACACCCACACAGACACACTCATTCACACATGCACACACACCACACACACCCACACCCACACCCGCACACGCACACGCACACGCACACACACCCACACACAAGCACTCACACCCACACAGACACACACGGTCACACATACACACACACACACACACACACACATACACACACACACACACCCACACACACACACACACACACCACACCCTCACACACACCCACAAACACACACAACACACACACACACACCCACAAACACACCCACACACCCAGCCACACACACACACCCAAACACACACACACACATACACACCCACACCCACACAAGCACCCACCGCAAAACACACACACACACCCATACACACACACACACCCAGACACACCTGCACCCACACACTCCCACAAACACACACACCCAGACACACACACACCGACACCCACAAACACCCACACACGCCCACACACCCACACAGATACACACACACACCTACCCCCCACACATACCCACACACACAAACACACACACCCACACACACCCACCCACACCCACACATGTATACACACACACAGACACCCAAACACACACCCACACCCACCTCCACACACACACAAACAACCACACACACAATACACACCCACACCCATGCACACACAAACACCCACACACACCCACTGATGCTCACACACACACACACACCCACACAGACACCCACACACACACCCACACACACACACACTCCCACAAATACCCACACACACACCCAAACACACACACACACAGACACCCACACAAACACAACCACACACACACAACCACACACACACACCCACGCATAAAACAACACTCACACGCACCACACACACCACACACCCACACACTCACACCCACACACACACACCCACACACCCCACACCCACACACCCACACACTCCACACCCACAAACACACACATATACACACACTCACATATACACATACCCACATTCACCACACCCACAAGCCCACAAACTCACACACACCCCCTCACACACACACCCCGACGCACCCACACCCACACACACACGTTTACATTTACATGTACAGGAATACACATAGACACTCACTCACAAGCACACACACAACAAAACACACACATACACACACCGACACACCCAAACACACACACACACCCACACAAACATCCACACCCACACACACACAAACATACACCCCCACACACATACACACACCCCCCCACACACTCCACACACACCCACACAAACCCACACACATACACACTCAAACACCACACACACCCACACATACACGCACACACCCCTACCGACACACACACACACACACACACCCAGACACACCTAAACACACACCGACACACACCACACACACCACACACACACACCCACACACACATCCACACCCACACACAAACATACATACACACACACACACCCA
>JANJGN010000013.1:62006976-62157512 GCA_026770705.1 Isurus oxyrinchus
ACACACACCCACACACACCTACACACACACACCCACACACTCCACACCCACACACACACACACACTCACACACACAAACACACACATATACACACACTCACACATACACACACCCACAACACCCATACACTCACATGCAGACACACACACATTTACATTTCATTTACATATACAGTAATACACACACACATACACACCCACACATACACACACACACACCCACACACATATCCATACCCACACCCACACACATGCACCCACTCACAAATATATACACCCACACACACACACACATACAGACACACACACCACACACACCCACAGCCCCACCCACACCCACACACGCACACACACCCACACACAAACACACACACCCACACAGACACACATGCACACACACCCACACATACACACACACCACACACACATGCACACTTCGACACACGCACACGCACACACATCAACACACACACCCACAAACACACACAACAAACACACACATCCAAATACACTCACACAGACACACACACACACACCCACAAACACACCCACACATCCCCACCCACACACACACACCCAAACACACACACACACCCACACACATACACATACACACCCAGACACACACACACCCACACAAGCACCCACAAACACACACACACCCAGACACACACATACACACACCGACACCCACAAACACCCACACACCCCCACACACACACCCACACAGATACCCACACACACATACCCCCCAGACATACACCCACACAAAACACACACACACACATGAAAACACACACACCCACACACACACACCCACACCCACACACATGTACACACACGCAGACACCCAAACACACACCCACACCCACCTCCACACACACACAAACAACCACACACACAATACACGCCCACACCCACGCACACACAAACACCCACACACACCCACACATGATCACACACACACACACACACACCCACACAGACGCCCACACACACATAAACACACACCCAAACACACACACACTCCTACAAATACCCACACACACACCCAAACACACACACACACACCCACACACATCCATACACACACACCACACACCCACACACACATCCACACCCACACACACAAACATAAACCCACACACACTTACTCACAGCCTCACACACACCACACCCACACACACACAAACACCTTCACAAACCCACACACATCCACACACACACCCACACAGATACCTACACACACATACCACCCCACACATACCCACACACACAAACACACACACCCACACCCGCAAACACACACACCCACACACACCCACCCACATGCACACACATGCATGCACTCAAACACACACCCACACCCACCCCACACATACACAGACAACCACACACACACAAACACCCACACAGACCCCCACACACCAAAACATGCACACACACCCACACACACCCACACACACACCCACATACACATACACACACACACCCAAACACACACACACCCACACACTCACACCCAAACACACACACACACACCCACACCCACACACACACCCACACACACCTACACACACACACCCACACACTCCACACCCACACACACACACACACTCACACACACAAACACACACATATACACACACTCACACATACACACACCCACAACACCCATACACTCACATGCAGACACACACACATTTACATTTCATTTACATATACAGTAATACACACACACATACACACCCACACATACACACACACACACCCACACACATATCCATACCCACACCCACACACATGCACCCACTCACAAATATATACACCCACACACACACACACATACAGACACACACACCACACACACCCACAGCCCCACCCACACCCACACACGCACACACACCCACACACAAACACACACACCCACACAGACACACATGCACACACACCCACACATACACACACACCACACACACACGCACACTTCGACACACGCACACGCACACACATCAACACACACACCCACAAACACACACAACAAACACACACATCCAAATACACTCACACAGACACACACACACACACCCACAAACACACCCACACATCCCCACCCACACACACACACCCAAACACACACACACACCCACACACATACACATACACACCCAGACACACACACACCCACACAAGCACCCACAAACACACACACACCCAGACACACACATACACACACCGACACCCACAAACACCCACACACCCCCACACACACACCCACACAGATACCCACACACACATACCCCCCAGACATACACCCACACAAAACACACACACACACATGAAAACACACACACCCACACACACACACCCACACCCACACACATGTACACACACGCAGACACCCAAACACACACCCACACCCACCTCCACACACACACAAACAACCACACACACAATACACGCCCACACCCACGCACACACAAACACCCACACACACCCACACATGATCACACACACACACACACACACCCACACAGACGCCCACACACACATAAACACACACCCAAACACACACACACTCCTACAAATACCCACACACACACCCAAACACACACACACACACCCACACACATCCATACACACACACCACACACCCACACACACATCCACACCCACACACACAAACATAAACCCACACACACTTACACACAGCCTCACACACACCACACCCACACACACACAAACACCTTCACAAACCCACACACATCCACACACACACCCACACAGATACCTACACACACATACCACCCCACACATACCCACACACACAAACACACACACCCACACCCGCAAACACACACACCCACACACACCCACCCACATGCACACACATGCATGCACTCAAACACACACCCACACCCACCCCACACATACACAGACAACCACACACACACAAACACCCACACAGACCCCCACACACCAAAACATGCACACACACCCACACACACCCACACACACACCCACATACACATACACACACACACCCAAACACACACACACCCACACACTCACACCCAAACACACACACACACACCCACACCCACACACACCTACACACACACACCCACACACTCCACACCCACACACACACACACACTCGCACACACAAACACACACATATACACACACTCACACATACACACACCCACAACACCCATACACTCACATGCAGACACACACACATTTACATTTCATTTACATATACAGTAATACACACACACACACACACACCCACACAGATACCCACACACACATACCCCCCCAGACATACACCCACACAAAACACACACACACACATGAAAACACACACACACACCCACACCCACACACATGTACACACACGCAGACACCCAAACACACACCCACACCCACCTCCACACACACACAAACAACCACACACACAATACACACCCACACCCATGCACACACAAACACCCACACACACCCACTGATGCTCACACACACACACACACCCACACAGACACCCACACACACATCCACACACAAACACACTCCCACAAATACCCACACACACACCCACACACTCCACACCCACACACACACACACACACTCACACACACAAACACACACATATACACACACTCACACATACACACACCCACAACACCCATACACTCACATGCAGACACACACACATGTACATTTCATTTACATATACAGTAATACACACACACATACACACCCACACATACACACACACACATACACACACATATCCATACCCACACCCACACACATGCACCCACTCACAAATATATACACCCACACACACACACACATACAGACACACACACCACACACACCCACAGCCCCACCCACACCCACACACGCACACACACCCACACACAAACACACACACCCACACAGACACACACGCACAGACACCCACACATACACACACACCACACACACACGCACACTTCGACACATGCACACGCACACACACCAACACACACACCCACAAACACACACAACAAACACACACATCCAAATACACACACACAGACACACACACACACACCCACAAACACACCCACACACCCACCCACACACACACACCCAAACACACACACACACCCACACACATACACATACACACCCAGACACACACACACCCACACAAGCACCCACAAACACACACACACCCAGACACACACATACACATACCGACACCCACAAACACCCACACACCCCCACACACACACCCACACAGATACCCACACACACATACCCCCCCAGACATACACCCACACAAAACACACACACACACATGAAAACACACACACACACCCA
This sequence comes from Isurus oxyrinchus, assembly GCA_026770705.1. Lineage (NCBI taxonomy): Eukaryota > Metazoa > Chordata > Chondrichthyes > Lamniformes > Lamnidae > Isurus > Isurus oxyrinchus. The sequence continues at coordinate 62,011,352 of JANJGN010000013.1, forward strand.
CACCCACACACATGTACACACACGCAGACACCCAAACACACACCCACACCCACCTCCACACACACACAAACAACCACACACACAATACACGCCCACACCCATGCACACACAAACACCCACACACACCCACACATGATCACACACACACACACACACACACACACACACACACCCACACAGACGCCCACACACACATAAACACACACCCAAACACACACACACTCCTACAAATACCCACACACACACCCAAACACACACACACACCCACACACATCCATACACACACACCACACGCACCACACACCCACACACACATCCACACCCACACACACAAACATAAACCCACACACACTTACACACAGCCTCACACACACCACACCCACACACACACAAACACCTTCACAAACCCACACACATCCACACACACACCCACACAGATACCTACACACACATACCACCCCACACATACCCACACACACAAACACACACACCCACACCCGCAAACACACACACCCACACACACCCACCCACATGCACACACATGCATGCACTCAAACACACACCCACACCCACCCCACACATACACAGACAACCACACACACACAAACACCCACACAGACCCCCACACACCAAAACATGCACACACACCCACACACACCCACACACACACCCACATACACATACACACACACACCCAAACACACACACACCCACACACTCACACCCAAACACACACACACACACCCACACCCACACACACACCCACACACACCTACACACACACACCCACACACTCCACACCCACACACACACACACACTCACACACACAAACACACACATATACACACACTCACACATACACACACCCACAACACCCATACACTCACATGCAGACACACACACATTTACATTTCATTTACATATACAGTAATACACACACACATACACACCCACACATACACACACACACACCCACACACATATCCATACCCACACCCACACACATGCACCCACTCACAAATATATACACCCACACACACACACACATACAGACACACACACCACACACACCCACAGCCCCACCCACACCCACACACGCACACACACCCACACACAAACACACACACCCACACAGACACACATGCACACACACCCACACATACACACACACCACACACACACGCACACTTCGACACACGCACACGCACACACATCAACACACACACCCACAAACACACACAACAAACACACACATCCAAATACACTCACACAGACACACACACACACACCCACAAACACACCCACACATCCCCACCCACACACACACACCCAAACACACACACACACCCACACACATACACATACACACCCAGACACACACACACCCACACAAGCACCCACAAACACACACACACCCAGACACACACATACACACACCGACACCCACAAACACCCACACACCCCCACACACACACCCACACAGATACCCACACACACATACCCCCCAGACATACACCCACACAAAACACACACACACACATGAAAACACACACACCCACACACACACACCCACACCCACACACATGTACACACACGCAGACACCCAAACACACACCCACACCCACCTCCACACACACACAAACAACCACACACACAATACACGCCCACACCCACGCACACACAAACACCCACACACACCCACACATGATCACACACACACACACACACACCCACACAGACGCCCACACACACATAAACACACACCCAAACACACACACACTCCTACAAATACCCACACACACACCCAAACACACACACACACACCCACACACATCCATACACACACACCACACGCACCACACACCCACACACACATCCACACCCACACACACAAACATAAACCCACACACACTTACACACAGCCTCACACACACCACACCCACACACACACAAACACCTTCACAAACCCACACACATCCACACACACACCCACACAGATACCTACACACACATACCACCCCACACATACCCACACACACAAACACACACACCCACACCCGCAAACACACACACCCACACACACCCACCCACATGCACACACATGCATGCACTCAAACACACACCCACACCCACCCCACACATACACAGACAACCACACACACACAAACACCCACACAGACCCCCACACACCAAAACATGCACACACACCCACACACACCCACACACACACCCACATACACATACACACACACACCCAAACACACACACACCCACACACTCACACCCAAACACACACACACACACCCACACCCACACACACACCCACACACACCTACACACACACACCCACACACTCCACACCCACACACACACACACACTCACACACACAAACACACACATATACACACACTCACACATACACACACCCACAACACCCATACACTCACATGCAGACACACACACATTTACATTTCATTTACATATACAGTAATACACACACACATACACACCCACACATACACACACACACACCCACACACATATCCATACCCACACCCACACACATGCACCCACTCACAAATATATACACCCACACACACACACACATACAGACACACACACCACACACACCCACAGCCCCACCCACACCCACACACGCACACACACCCACACACAAACACACACACCCACACAGACACACATGCACACACACCCACACATACACACACACCACACACACACGCACACTTCGACACACGCACACGCACACACATCAACACACACACCCACAAACACACACAACAAACACACACATCCAAATACACTCACACAGACACACACACACACACCCACAAACACACCCACACATCCCCACCCACACACACACACCCAAACACACACACACACCCACACACATACACATACACACCCAGACACACACACACCCACACAAGCACCCACAAACACACACACACCCAGACACACACATACACACACCGACACCCACAAACACCCACACACCCCCACACACACACCCACACAGATACCCACACACACATACCCCCCAGACATACACCCACACAAAACACACACACACACATGAAAACACACACACCCACACACACACACCCACACCCACACACATGTACACACACGCAGACACCCAAACACACACCCACACCCACCTCCACACACACACAAACAACCACACACACAATACACGCCCACACCCACGCACACACAAACACCCACACACACCCACACATGATCACACACACACACACACACACCCACACAGACGCCCACACACACATAAACACACACCCAAACACACACACACTCCTACAAATACCCACACACACACCCAAACACACACACACACACCCACACACATCCATACACACACACCACACACCCACACACACATCCACACCCACACACACAAACATAAACCCACACACACTTACACACAGCCTCACACACACCACACCCACACACACACAAACACCTTCACAAACCCACACACATCCACACACACACCCACACAGATACCTACACACACATACCACCCCACACATACCCACACACACAAACACACAAACCCACACCCGCAAACACACACACCCACACACACCCACCCACATGCACACACATGCATGCACTCAAACACACACCCACACCCACCCCACACATACACAGACAACCACACACACACAAACACCCACACAGACCCCCACACACCAAAACATGCACACACACCCACACACACCCACACACACACCCACATACACATACACACACACACCCAAACACACACACACCCACACACTCACACCCAAACACACACACACACACCCACACCCACACACACCTACACACACACACCCACACACTCCACACCCACACACACACACACACTCGCACACACAAACACACACATATACACACACTCACACATACACACACCCACAACACCCATACACTCACATGCAGACACACACACATTTACATTTCATTTACATATACAGTAATACACACACACACACACACACCCACACAGATACCCACACACACATACCCCCCCAGACATACACCCACACAAAACACACACACACACATGAAAACACACACACACACCCACACCCACACACATGTACACACACGCAGACACCCAAACACACACCCACACCCACCTCCACACACACACAAACAACCACACACACAATACACGCCCACACCCATGCACACACAAACACCCACACACACCCACACATGATCACACACACACACACACACACACCCACACAGACGCCCACACACACATAAACACACACCCAAACACACACACACTCCTACAAATACCCACACACACACCCAAACACACACACACACCCACACACATCCATACACACACACCACACGCACCACACACCCACACACACATCCACACCCACACACACAAACATAAACCCACACACACTTACACACAGCCTCACACACACCACACCCACACACACACAAACACCTTCACAAACCCACACACATCCACACACACACCCACACAGATACCTACACACACATACCACCCCACACATACCCACAGACACAAACACACACACCCACACCCGCAAACACACACACCCACACACACCCACCCACATGCACACACATGCATGCACTCAAACACACACCCACACCCACCCCACACATACACAGACAACCACACACACACAAACACCCACACAGACCCCCACACACCAAAACATGCACACACACCCACACACACCCACACACACACCCACATACACATACACACACACACCCAAACACACACACACCCACACACTCACACCCAAACACACACACACACACCCACACCCACACACACACCCACATACACCTACACACACACACCCACACACTCCACACCCACACACACACACACACTCACACACACAAACACACACATATACACACACTCACACATACACACACCCACAACACCCATACACTCACATGCAGACACACACACATTTACATTTCATTTACATATACAGTAATACACACACACATACACACCCACACATACACACACACACACCCACACACATATCCATACCCACACCCACACACATGCACCCACTCACAAATATATACACCCACACACACACACACATACAGACACACACACCACACACACCCACAGCCCCACCCACACCCACACACGCACACACACCCACACACAAACACACACACCCACACAGACACACATGCACACACACCCACACATACACACACACCACACACACACGCACACTTCGACACACGCACACGCACACACACCAACACACACACCCACAAACACACACAACAAACACACACATCCAAATACACACACACAAACAACCACACACACAATACACGCCCACACCCACGCACACACAAACACCCACACACACCCACACATGATCACACACACACACACACACACACACACCCACACAGACGCCCACACACACATAAACACACACCCAAACACACACACACTCCTACAAATACCCACACACACACCCAAACACACACACACACACCCACACACATCCATACACACACACCACACACCCACACACACATCCACACCCACACACACAAACATAAACCCACACACACTTACACACAGCCTCACACACACCACACCCACACACACACAAACACCTTCACAAACCCACACACATCCACACACACACCCACACAGATACCTACACACACATACCACCCCACACATACCCACACACACAAACACACACACCCACACCCGCAAACACACACACCCACACACACCCACCCACATGCACACACATGCATGCACTCAAACACACACCCACACCCACCCCACACATACACAGACAACCACACACACACAAACACCCACACAGACCCCCACACACCAAAACATGCACACACACCCACACACACCCACACACACACCCACATACACATACACACACACACCCAAACACACACACACCCACACACTCACACCCAAACACACACACACACACCCACACCCACACACACACCCACACACACCTACACACACACACCCACACACTCCACACCCCCACACACACACACACTCACACACACAAACACACACATATACACACACTCACACATACACACACCCACAACACCCATACACTCACATGCAGACACACACACATTTACATTTCATTTACATATACAGTAATACACACACACATACACACCCACACATACACACACCCACACACACACTCACATCCACACACACACCACACACCCACCCACACACTCCACACCCACACATACACACACACACACACACAAACACACACATGTACACACACTCACACATACACACGCCCACAACAACACCCATACACTCACATACAGACACACACACATTTACATTTCATTTACATAAACAGTAATACACACACACATACACACACACACACACACACACACACACACGCACACACACCCACACACAAGTATACACACCCACACACTCACCATACACACCCACACACATACAGACACACACCACACACACCCACACACGCATACACACCAACACACACACACACCCACACAGACACACACAGTCACACATACACACACACACACACACCCACCCACACACACACACTCACACACACACGCACATTCACACACACACCCTCACACACACACACACAACCACACACACAAACCCACACCCACCCACACACAAAAACCTTCACAAATCCACACACATCCATACACACACCCACACAGATACCCACACACACATACCCCCCACACATGCAAACACACACACCCACACACACCCACCCACACCCACACACATGCACACACATGCATGCACCCAAACACACACCCACACCTACCCCCACACACACAAACAACCACACACACACACCCACAGCCACGCACAAATAAACACCCACACACACACCCACACACCAACACACACACACACACCCACATACACCCACACAGATACGCACACACACACCCACACACACATACACACACACCCAAACACACACACACCCACACACACACACCCAAACAAACACACACACCCAAACACACACAAACATATACACCCACTCACAGCCACATAAAAACATACACTCACAGACACACACACACCCAAACTCACACACACACCCAAACTCACACACACACACACACACACACACACACCCTCACCCACACACCCACACATCCCCACACACACAACCACACCCACACACACCCACACACATATCCATACCCACACCCACACACACACACCCACACACACATACACCTCCCCACACACACACCCACACACATATCCATACCCATACCCAAACACATGCACACACACACAAATATACACGCCCACACACACACACATACAGACACGCACACCACACACACACACACCCACACCCACACACGCACACACATCCTCACACAAACACAAACACCCACACAGACACACACGGTCACACACACACACACACACACACACACACACACCCAAACACACACACACACACACACCACACACACACACGCACACACAAACACATGCACCCACACAGACACACACAGTCACACATACACACCCACACACCTACACACACTCACACCCTCACACACCCACCCACACCCACACAGCCACACACACTCACAAACACACACAAACCCAAACACACCCGACACACACACCCACACAAACACCCACCCCAAAACACACACACACACCCACAACCACACACACACAAACACACACACACCCAGACACACGCACACACCGACACCCACAAACACCCACAACACACACTTACAAACAAACACAAACCCAAACACACCCGACACACACACCCACACACAAATACCCACAAACACATACCCACAAACACACCCACACACACACACACCCACACACTCACACACACACCCACACACCCACACACACACACCCACACACACCCATACACACCCACACCTACCCACGCCCACACACATACTCACACATACCCACACACACGCACACCACACACATCCACACACACAGACACACACACACACACACACACCACACACATGCACCCCCCACAAACACCCACACACATATACACCCACACACATACCCACACACACACACACACACACTCTCACACACACACACACACACACACACACACACACAAACTGCACACACCACACACACGCACACCCTCATACACACATGCACACATACACACCCACTCTCCTACCCCCCCACACACACATTTACATTTACATATACAGAAATATATACACAGCAACACACACACACACTACACACACATACACACACCGACACACACATACACCCCCACACACAACCACACACACAGCCACACTCACATGAACACCCACACACACACCCACACATACACACACACATCCACACACATACACACACCCACACCCACACATGTACATGCACAGACCCACACACAGACCCACACAGACCCACACACACACACCCACACACACACCCACACATACACACACACACACACACACATCTACACACACACACACACACACACACACACCCCACACACACACACACACTGCACACATCACACACATGCAACCCCCCCAACACACACGTACACACCCACACACCTACCCACACACACACAAACCACACACACTCGCACACCCCCTCATACAAACATGCACAAATACACACCCACACTCCTACCGACACGCACACACAGACACACACACATTTAAATTTACATATAAAGAACTACACACACAGCAATACACATACACACAAGCACCACACACACCACACACAAACACATACACACACCGACACACACTCACACCCCCACACACAACCAGATACACAGCCCCCCCCACACACACACACCACACACACACCCACACACAAACACACACAAACACAAAAACACACCCACCCACCCACACACAACCACACACAACACCCAGCCACACACAAACATCTTCACACACCCACACAGATACCCACACACACATACCCCCCCACACATACCCACACACACAAACACACACACATGCAAACACACACACCCACCCACACCCACACACATGTACACACACGCATACACCCAAACACACACCCACACCCACCTCCACACACACACGAACAACCATACACACAATACATGCTCACACCCACGCACACACACACCCACACACACCCACACATGCTCACACACACACATCCACCCACACAGACGCCCACACTCACACCCACACACACATACACACACACCCAAACACACACACACTCCCACAAATACCCACACACACACCCAAACACACACCCACACCCAGACGCACACCCACACGCACCCATACACACATCCACACACACACACATACATACACACACACCACACACACCACACATACACACCCACACCCCTACCAACACACACACACCACACACCCACACCCACACCCACACACATGTACACACACGCATACACCCAAACACACACCCACACCCACCTCCACACACACACGAACAACCATACACACAATACACGCTCACACCCACGCACACACACCCACACACACCCACACATGCTCACACACACACATACACCCACACAGACGCCCACACTCACACCCACACACACATACACACACACCCAAACACACACACACTCCCACAAATACCCACACACACACCCAAACACACACCCACACCCAGACGCACACCCACACACACCCATACACACATCCACACACACACATACATACACACACACCACACACACCACACATACACACCCACACCCCTACCAACACACACACACCACACACCCACACACACACCCACACACATCCACACATCTACACACACACACATCCACACACATGCACACACTGACGCACCCAAACACACACACACACCCACACACCCACACACACATCCACACCCACACACAAACATACACCCACACACACATACACACACCACACACACACACCCACACACACCCACACAAACCCACACACATACACATTCAAACACCACACACACCCACACATACACACACACACCCCTACCAACACACACACACACCCACACACACCTACACACACTCCCACACACACCACACACACCACACACACACACACACCCACATACACATCCACACCCACACAGACACACACACACACCCACACACAACCACACACACATCCGCACTCACATGCACACCCACACACACCCACACACACACCCACACATACACACACACATCTACACACACACACATCCACACACATACACACACCTACACCCACACATACATACATGCACAGACCCACACACATACACACACAGACCCACACACACACCCACACACACCCACACATACACACACACATCTACACACATGCACACCACACACACACACACACACACACTCACTGCACACACCACACACATGCAAACCCCCACTCACACACATACACACCCACACACCTACCCACACACATGCACCCTCACCCACACACACCCAAACACACACCCACACATACACACACACATCTACACACACACACATCCACACACATACACACACCCACACCCACACATGCATACATGCACAGACCCACACACATACACACACAGACCCACACACACACACCCACACACACACCCACACACCCACACATACACACACACACACATCTACACACATGCACACCACACACACACACACACACACTCACTGCACACACCACACACATGCAAACCCCCACTCACACACATACACACCCACACACCTACCCACACACATGCACCCTCACACACACACAAACCACACACACGCACACCCCCTCATACCCACACACACACATTTACCTTTACATATACAGAACTACACACACAGCAATACACACACACAAGCACCACACACCCACAGAGACACACACGGTCACACATACGCACCCACACACACACACACACACACACACACACACATACACACACACACCACCCACACACAGCCAAACACACAGACACACACACCACACACACACACACCCACGCACAAACACATGCACAAACACAGACACACACAGTCACACATACACACCCACACACCTACACATACTCACACCTTCACACACACCCACACACACCCATACACACCCACACCTACCCACACCCATACACATACTCACACATTCCCACACACACACACCCCCCCACACACGCACACCAAACACATCCACACACACAGAACACTCACACACACACACACCACACACAGCACACACATGCACCCCCCCCCGCACACACCCACACACATACACACCCACCTCCACACACACACACCCTCACACACACACACACACAAACCACAAATACCACACACAGACACACCCCCCTCATACACACACGCACACATACAAACCCACACTCCTACCACCCCCCCCACACACATTTACATTTACATATACAGAAATACACACACACAAGCACCACACACACCACACTCAAACACATACACACACCCACACACACCCACACCCACACACACAACCACACACACAGCCACACACACACACAACACACACACATACACCCACACACAAACACACACGGCCGCACAGACACAGACAGTCACACATACTCACCCACACACCTACACAGATTCACACCCACACACTCACACCCACACACACACATGCACACACACACACACACACACACACACACCCACACATACACACACACACACACACACACACACACATCTACACACACACACATCCAAACACATACACACACCCACACCCACACACAAACACACACAGCCACACAGACACACAGTCACACATACACATCCACACAAATACACACACACCCACACACAGGCACACACGCACACACACACACACACACACACACACACACACCCACACATACACACACACACATCTACACACACACATCCACACACATACACACACCCACACCCATACGCATACATGCACAGACCCACACACATACACACACAGACCCACACACACACACACACACACACCCACACACACCCACACATACACACACACACATCTACACACATGCACACACACACACACACCCACACACACACACACACACACATACATTGCACGCACCACACACATGCAGCCCCCCCACACACACACATACACACCCACACACCTACCCACACACACACACCCTCACACACACACAAACCACAAACACACACACAGCCCCCTCATACAAACACACACACATACACACCCACACTCCTACCCACACACACACACACACACAGACACACACATTTACATTTACATATACAGAACTACACACACAGCAATACACACACACACCACACACACCCACACATACACACATACACATCTACACACAACTACACACACAGCCACACTCACACACACAACACACACACACACACACAAACACACACAGCCACACAGACACACACAGTCACACATACTCACCCACACACCTACACACACTCACACCCACACACACACGTACACACACACACGCACCCACACACATCCACACATATACACACACACACACACATCTATACAGACACACACATCCACACACATACACACACCCACACACAAACACACACACCCACACACCTACACACACTCACACCCACACACACACGCACACAGACACCCACACACACACCCACACACATCCACACATATACACACACACACATCCACACACATACACACAACCACACACAAACACACACAACCACACACCTACACACACTCACACCCACACACAGACACGCATCCACACACACACACCTACACACACACCCACACATACACACACACACATCTACACACACACATCCACACACATACACACACCCACACCCACACGCATACATGCACAGACCCACACACATACACACACAGACCCACACACACACACCCACACACACACCCACACATACCCACACATACACACACACACACATCTACACACACGCACACCCACACACCCACCCACACACACACACACACTGCACGAACCACACACATGCAACCCCCCACACACACACATACACACCCACACACCTACCCACACACACACACACCCTCACACACACACAAACCACAAACACACGCACACCCCCCTCATACAAGCACACACACATACGCACCCACACTCCTACCCACACACACACACACACACACACACACATTTACATTTACATATACAGAACTACACACACAGCAATACACACACACAAGCACCACACACACCACACGCAAACAAATAAACACTCTCATACTCCCACACACAACCACACACACAGCCACACACACACACACCACACACACCCACACACAAACACACACCTACCCACCCACACACACACAACCACACACACACACACACCCACACCCACCCACACACAAACATCTTCACACACCCACACACACACCCACACACCCACACAGATACACACACACACATACCCCCCACACATACCCACACACACACATGCAAACACACACCCACAGACACCCACCCACACTCACACACATGTACACACCCGCAGACACCCAAACACACACCCACACCCACCCCCACATACACACAAACAACCACACACACAATACACGCCCACACCCACGCACACACAAACACCCACACACACCCACACATGCTCACACCCACACAGACGCCCACACACATACCCACACACACATAGGCACACACCCAAACACACACACACTCCCACACATACCCACACACACACACACACACACCCAAACTCACACACACACCCAGCCACATACACACTCACAACCACACACAAACACACACACACCCACACCCACCCACACACAAACACCTTCATACACCCACACACAACCCCACACAGATACCCACACACAGATACACACACACACATACCCACACACACAAACACCTTCATACACCCACACACACCCCCACACAGATACCCACACACAGATACACACACACACCCACACACCCACATAGAGCCACAAACACACCCACATACACACACACACACTCCCATCCACACATACGCCCACACACACACACCAGCACAGACATACACACCCACACAAATACACCCACTCACACCCACACACACACATCCTCACACAGGCACACACACCCCCCCCCCATACACACATACCCACACACAACCACACAAACACCCACACACACATATTCCCATACACCCACACACTCACACCCACGGACACAAACACACACACACAGACACTCACACCCACACACGAACACCCACGCACATGCACACAAACACACCCACACACACTCACACCCACACACACACGCACACACACACACGCACCCACACACACACCCACACACATCCACACATATACACACACACACATCTATACAGACACACACATCCACACACATATACACACCCACACACAAACACACACACCCACACACCTACACACACTCGCACCCACACACACACGCACACACACACCCACACACACACCCACACACATCCACACATATACACACACACACACATCCACACACATACACACACACACACAAACACACACATCCACACACCTACACACACTCACACCCACACACAGAACGCACCCACACACACACACCTACACACACACCCACACATACACACACACACATCTACACACACACATCCACACACATACACGCACCCACACCCACACGCATACATGCACAGACCCACACACATACACACACAGACCCACACACACACACCCACACATACCCACACATACACACACACACACACACACCCACCCACACACACACACTGCACGAACCACACACATGCAACCCCCCCCACACACACATACACACCCACACACCTACCCACACACACACACCCTCACACACACACAAACCACAAACACATGCACATACCTCTCATACAAACACACACACATACGCACCCACACTCCTACTCACACACACACACACACATTTACATTTACATATACAGAACTACACACACAGCAATGCACACACACAAGCACCACACACACCACACGCAAACACATAAACACACTCATACTCCCACACACAACCACACACACAGCCACACACACACACACCACACACACCCACACACAAACACACACACCAACACAAACACACACCTACCCACCCACACACACACAACCACACACACACACACACCCACACCCACCCACACACAAACATCTTCACACACCCACACACCCACACAGATACACACACACACATACCCCCCACACATACCCACACACACACATGCAAACACACACCCACAGACACCCACCCACACTCACACACATGTACACACCCGCAGACACCCAAACACACACCCACACCCACCCCCACATACACACAAACAACCACACACACAATACACGCCCACACCCATGCACACACAAACACCCACACACACCCACACATGCTCACACCCACACAGACGCCCACGCACATACCCACACACACATACACACACACCCAAACACACACACACTCCCACACATACACACACACACACACACACACACACACACACACCCAAACACACACACACACACCCACCCACATACACACTCACAACCACACACAAACACACACACACCCACACCCACCCACACACAAACACCTTCATACACCCACACACAACCCCACACAGATACCCACACACAGATACACACACACACATACCCACACACACAAACACCTTCATACACCCACACACACCCCCACACGATACCCACACACAGATACACACACACACATACCCACACACACCAACACACCCACATACAGCCACAAACACACCCACATACACACACACACACACTCCCATCCACACATACGCCCACACACACACACACCAGCACAGACATACACACCCACACAAATACACCCACTCACACCCACACACACACATCCTCACACAGGCACACACACCCCCCCATACACACATACCCACACACAACCACACAAACACCCACACACACATATTCCCATACACCCACACACTCACACCCACGGACACAAACACACACACACAGACACTCACACCCACACACGCACACCCACGCACATGCACACAAACACACCCACACACACACACACACACACACCCACATACACATCCACACACACACACACAGACACACACACACCTACACACACATACACCACACACACCACAGACACACACACACACACCCACACACCCACACCCATACCCCTACCAACACACATGCACCCACACCCACACACACACCCACACCACATACCACACACACACACACACCCAAACACACAAACACACACATACAGCCCCCCCACACAGACACAGTTTATGTGTAATGCTGTATTTGTATATGTGTGTGTGGGAGTGTGTGTGTGTTTCTCTGTGTATTCCTGTATATGTATATGTGTGTGTGGGTGTGTGTATGTGTAAGTGTAATCCAGTGTATGTATATGTGGGAGTGTGTGTGTGTGTCTATGTGTAATCCTGTCTATGTAAATGTGTGTGTGGGAGTGTATGTGTGTGTCTATGTGTGATCCTGGATATGTATATGTGTGTGTGGGAGTATGTGTGTCTGTGTGTACTCTTGTATATGTATATGTGTGTGTGGGGTGTCTGTGTGTAATCCTGTATATATATATGTGTGTATGGGCATGTGTGTATGTCTCTGTGTAATCCTCTATATGTATATGTGTGTGTGGGATTGTGTGTGTGTCTGTGTGCCTGTGTAATCCTGTAAATGTATGTGTGTGTGTGGGAGTGTTTGTGTGTAAACCTGTATATGTCTGTGTGGGAGTGTGTTTTTGTTTCTATGTTTAATACTGTGTGGGTGTGTGTGTGTGGGTGTGTGGATGTTTGGGTGTGTGTGGGTGTGTGGATTTGCGTGTGGTGTGTATGGGTGACACACCCACACACATATCCACACCCACACACACATACACACACTCACACACATACCAAACACACCCACACACGCACCACACACACCCACAGGCACTCACACACACACACCACACATCCACACACACTGACACACACCCACACAAACCGACACACCCACATACACACACACAGACGAACACACATATACACACATCTACACACACACACCCACACACACCACAGGTAAACCCACACACCCCCACACACACACCCACACACACCCAAACACCCACACACACCCCCACACACACACAGCCCCACAAAGCCCCCCCCACACACACCCAAACACACTCCCACACACACCCCCCACACACAAACCCACATACACACACAATCACACACACCCACCCACACCTACACCCACACACACACGCACACACCCAAGCACACACACACACAGACACCCACACCCACCCACACACACACAGACACAACCACACACACACACCCACACACAAATACCTTCACACACCCACACACACCCACACATACACACACACCCACACAGATACCCACACACCCCCCCACACACACACCCCCCCACACACATGCATACACCCAAACACACATACACACCCACAACCACCCACATACACACATACATAAATCCACACCCACACACAGACACATACACCCACACACACAGACACATACACCCACACACACTAACACAAACACACACACACACTCCCACACACACATATACACACACAGACACACAAACACAATCCCACGCACACATATACATATACAGGATTACACACTCACAGGCACACATATACATGTACAGGGTTATACACAGGCACACGCACACTCTCCCTCATGCATTTATACATATACAGGATTACACACACACATACTCCCACACACACATATACATATACAGCATTACACGCACACACAAACACATATATACATATACAGGATTACACACTCACAGAAACACATATACATCTACAGGTTTACACAAAGACACACTCCTGTACAAATTCATATACGTATACAGGATAACACAGAGACACAGACAAACTTCCACACACACATATACATATGCAGGTTTACACAAACACAAACACACACACACACACACACACACACACACACACACACACACACACACAAACACACAAACACACATATACATATAGAGGATTAAACGTAGAAACAAACACACACTACCACAAAGACATAAGCATATACAGGATTACACACAGAGACACACAAACAATCACACACACAGATATACATATAAAGAATTACACACAGGCATACACACACTCCCACACACGCACATATACATATACAGGATTACACACAGACACATGCACACTCTCCCACATGCACATATACATATACAAGATTACACACTGACACACTGACACACTCCCACACACACATATACATATACAGGATTACACACACACACACACGTATAAATATACAGGATTAAACATAGAAACACACACACAATCCCACATGCACATATACATATACAGGATTACAGTAGGAACACACACACACACTCCCACACACAAATACACAAACAGGATTACACACAGACACACACACACATATACATATACAGGACTACACATAGACAAACACACACTCCTACACACATATATACATATACAGGATTACACACAGACACATGCACTCAATCCCACACACGCATATATATATATACAGGATTACACACACACACAAACACACATATACATATACAGGATTAAACATAGAAAACACACACACACACTATGACAAAGACATATACATATACAGGATTACACACAGACACACACAAACAATCGCGCACACACATATACATTTACAGGATTACACACGGGCACACATACACACTCCCACACACACATATACATGTACAAGATTACACACAGACACACACAAACACACATATACACACACACAAACATACATATACATATACAGGATTAAACATAGAAACACACACACACTCCCACATGGTCATAAACATATACAGGATTACACACAGACACAAACACACTTTCACACACACACACACACATACACACACACACATATACATATACAGGATAACACACAGACAGACAGACAGATACACACACGGACAGACATATAAATATAAAAGATTACACACAAACACACGCACACTCTCCCTCACGCACATATACATATACAGGATTACACACACACACTTCCACACACACATATACATATACAGCATTACACACGCACACAAACACATATAGACATATACAGGACACACAAACTCCCACACAGACAGATACATCTACTGGATTACACACAGACACATACACACTTTCACTCACAAACATATACATATACAGGATTACACACAGACACACAAACACAATCACAGATGCACATAAACATATACAGGATTACACACTCCCATGCACACATATAAAGATACAGGAATAGACACACACACTTCCACACACACATATACATATACAGCATTACACACACACATTCCCACACACACATGTATAAATAAAGGATTACACATAGTCACACAGCCACACATCCACAGAAACATATGAATATATATATGAATACACACAGACATATACACACTCCCAAAAACACATATACAATCCCACATGCACATATACATATACAGGATTACACACAGACACACAGCCACATATACATATAAAGGATTACACATAGACAGGATTACACACTCTCACACACACACATATACATATACAGGATTACACACAGACACACAAACACAATCGCAGATGCACATTTACATATACAGGATTACACAGTCACATGCACACATATACAGATACAGGAATACACACACACACTTCCACACACACATATACATATACAGCATTACACACACAAACGCTACCACACACACACATGAATAAATAAAGGATTACACATAGATACACAGCCACACTCCCACAGAAACATGTGCATATATAGGAATACACAAAGTCAAACACACACTCCCACACACACATATACATATACAGGATTGCACACAGACACATGCACTCAATCCCACACACACATATACATATATAGGATTACACACACACACACACACAAACACACATATACATATACAGGATTAAACATAGAAAACACACACACACTACCACAAAGGCATATTCATATACAGGATTACACACAGACCAACACAAACAATCGTGTACACACATATACATATACAGGATTAAAATTAGAGACACACACACAATCCCACATGTACATATACATCTAAAGGATTACTGTAGGAACACACACACACTCCCACACACACATATACACAAACATTTTATACACAGACACACACAAACATATACATATACAGGATTACACATAGACAAACACACACTGCCACACACATATATACATATACAGGATTACACACAGACACATGCACTCAAACCCACACACACATATAAATATACAGGATTACACACACACACAAACACGCATATACATATACCGGATTAAACATAGAAAACACACACACACTACCACAAAAACATATACCTATACAGGATTACACACAGACACACACAAACAATCGTACAAACACATATTACATTTACAGGATTACACACAGGTACACATACACACTCCCACACACACACATATACATATACAAGATTACACACAGACACACACACACAATCCCAGACGCACATATACATAGACAGGATTACACACTCTCACACACACACATATACATATACAGGATTACACACAGACACACAAACACAATCACAGATGCACATATACATATACAGGATTACACACTCCCATGCACACATATACAGATACAGGAATACACACACACACTTCCACACACACATATACATATACAGCATTACACACACAAACGCTACCACACACACACATGTATAAATAAAGGATTACACATAGATACACAGCCACACTCCCACAGAAACATGTGCATATATAGGAATACACAAAGTCACACACACACTCCCACACACACATATACATATACAGGATTGCACACAGACACATGCACTCAATCCCACACACACATATACATATACAGGATTACACACACACACACAAACACACATATACATATACAGGATTAAACATAGAAAACACACACACACTACCACAAAGACATATACATATACAGGATTACACACAGACACACACAAACAATCGCGTACACACATATACATATACAGGATTAAAATTAGAGACACACACACAATCCCACATGTACATATACATCTACAGGATTACAGTAGGAACACACACACACTCCCACACACACATATACACAAACAGGTTTATACACAGACACACACACACATATACATATACAGGATTGCACACAGACACATGCACTCAATCCCACACACACATATAAATATACAGGATTACACACACACACAAACATGCATATAAATATACAGGATTAAACATAGAAAACACACACACACTACCACAAAGACATATACATATACAGGATTACACACAGACACACACAAACAATCGCACACACACATATTACATTTACAGGATTACACACAGGCACACATACACACTCCCACACACACATATACATATACAAGATTACACACAGACACACACACACAATCCCAGACGCACATATACATAGACAGGATTACACACTCTCACACACACACATGTATAAATAAAGGATTACACATAGATACACAGCCACACTCCCACAGAAACATGTGCATATATAGGAATACACAAAGTCACACACACACTCCCACACACACATATACATGTACAGGCTTGCACACAGACACATGCACTCAATCCCACACACACATATACATATACAGGATTACACACACACACACAAACACACATATACATATACAAGATTAAACATAGAAAACACATACACACTACCACAAAGACATATACATATACAGGATTACACACAGACACACACAAACAATCATGTACACACATATACATTTACAGGATTACACACAGGCACACATACACACTCCCACACACACACATATACATATACAAGATTACACACAGACACACACACACAATCCCAGACGCACATATACATAGACAGGATTACATACTCTCTCACACACACATATACATAAATTGAATTATACACGGACACACACATATACATATACAGAATTAAAATTAGACACACACACACAATCCCACATGTACATATACATCTACAGGATTACAGTAGGAACACACACACACTCCCACACACACATATACACAAACAGGTTTATACACAGACACACACACATATATACATATACAGGATTACACATAGACACACACACACACTCCCACACACACATATAAATATAAAGGATTACACACACACAGAAACACACATATACATATACAGGATTAAACATAGAAAACACACAGACACTACCACAAAGACATATACCTATACAGGATTAAACACAGACACACACAAACAATCGCACACACACATATTACATTTACAGGATTACACACAGGTACACATACACACTCCCACACACACATATACATATACAAGATTACACACAGACACACACACACAATCCCAGATGCACATATACATAGACAGGATTACACACTCTCACACACACACACATATACATATACAGGATTACACACAGACACACAAACACAATCACAGATGCACATATACATATACAGGATTACACACTCCCATGCACATGTATACAGATACAGGAATACACACACACACTTCCACACACACATATACATATACAGCATTACACACACAAATGCTACCACACGCACACATGCATAAATAAAGGATTACACATAGATACACAGCCACACTCCCACAGAAACATGTGCATATATAGGAATACACAAAGTCACACACACACTCCCACACACACATATACATATACAGGATTGCACACAGACACATGCACTCAATCCCACACACACATATACATATACAGGATTACACACAGACACACACACACAATCCCAGACGCACATATACATAGACAGGATTACATACTCTCTCACACACACATATACATAAATTGAATTATACACGGACACACACATATACATATACAGGATTAAAATTAGAGACACACACACAATCCCACATGTACATATACATCTACAGGATTACAGTAGGAACACACACACACTCCCACACACACATATACACAAACAGGTTTATACACAGACACACACACACATATACATATACAGGATTACACATAGACACACACACACACTCCCACACACATATATACATATACAGGATTGCACACAGACACATGCACTCAATCCCACACACACATATACATATACAGGATTACACACACACACACAAACACTCATATACATATACAGGATTAAACATAGAAAACACATACACACTACCACAAAGACATATACATATACAGGATTACACACAGACACACACAAACAATCGCATATACACATATACATATACAGGATTAAAATTAGAGACACACACAAAATCCCACATGTACATATACATCTACAGGATTACAGTAGGAACACACACACACTCCCACACACACATATACACAAACAGGTTTATACACAGACACACACACACATATACATATACAGGATTACACATAGACACACACACACACTCCCACACACATATATACATATACAGGATTGCACACAGACACATGCACTCAATCCCACACACACATATACATATACAGGATTACACACACACACACAAACACACATATACATATACAGGATTAAACATAGAAAACACACACACACTACCACAAAGACATATACATATACAGGATTACACACAGACACACACAAACAATCACACACACACATATTACATTTACAGGATTACACACAGGCACACATACACACTCCCACACACACATATACATATACAAGAATACACACAGACACACACGCACAATCCCAGACGCACATATACATAGACTGGATTACACACTCTCACACACACACATGTATAAATAAAGGATTACACATAGATACACAGCCACACTCCCACAGAAACATGTGCATATATAGGAATACACAAAGTCACACACACACTCCCACACACACATATACATATACAGGATTGCACACAGACACATGCACTCAATCCCACACACACATATACATATACAGGATTACACACACACACACAAACGCACATATACATATAAAGGATTAAACATAGAAAACACATACACACTACCACAAAGACATATACATATACAGGATTACACACAGACACACACAAACAATCGCGTACACACATATATATTTACAGGATTACACACAGGCACACATACACACTCCCACACACACACATATATACATATACAGGATTGCACACAGACACATGCACTCAATCCCACACACACATATACATATACAGGATTACACACACACACACAAACGCACATATACATATAAAGGATTAAACATAGAAAACACATACACACTACCACAAAGACATATACATATACAGGATTACACACAGACACACACAAACAATCGCGTACACACATATACATTTACAGGATTACACACAGGCACACATACACACTCCCACACACACACATATACATATACAAGATTACACACAGACACACACACACAATCCCAGACGCACATATACATAGACAGGATTACATACTCTCACACACACACATATACATAAATTGAATTATACACGGACACACACATATACATATACAGGATTAAAATTAGAGACACACACACAATCCCACATGTACATATACATCTACAGGATTACAGTAGGAACACACACACACTCCCACACACACATATACACAAACAGGTTTATACACAGACACACACACACATATACATATACAGGATTACACACAGACACTTGCGCTCAATCCCACACACACATATAAATATACAGGATTACACACACACACAAACACGCATATACATATACAGGATTAAACATAGAAAACACACAGACACTACCACAAAAACATATACCTATACAGGATTACACACAGACACACACAAACAATCACACACACACATATTACATTTACAGGATTACACACAGGTACACATACACACTCCCACACACACATATACATATACAAGATTACACACAGACACACACACACAATCCCAGACGCACATATACATAGACAGGATTACACACTCTCACACACATGCATATACATATACAGGATTACACACAGACACATAAACACAATCACAGATGCACATATACATATACAGGATTACACACTCACATACACACATATACAGATACAGGAATACACACACACACTTCCACACACACATATACGTATACAGCATTACACACACACACACTACCACACACGCACTTGTATAAATAAAGGATAACACATAGACACACAGCCACATTCCCACAGAAACATGTGCATATATAGGAATACACAAGGACAAACACACATTCCCACACACACATATACATATACAGGATTGTACACAGACACATGCACTCAATCCCACACATACATATATCAATACAGGATTACACAGACACACACAAACATGCACACACACACATATACAGGATTAAACATAGAAACACACAAACAATCCGACATGCACATATACATATACAGGATTACACACAGATACAAACACATGCCCACACACACATATGCACAAACAGGATTACACATAGACACACACACACTCCCACACACATATATACCTATAGAGGATTAGGCATAGACACATACACACTCCCACACACACATATATACGTATATATATACAGGATTACACACATGCACACACACACATTTACATATACAGGATTAAACATTGAAACACACAAACAATCTGACACACACATATACATATACAGGATTACACACAGACACACACACATATAAATATACAGGATTACACACAGACACACACACACACTCCTACACACACATATGCACAAAGAGGATTACACACAGACAGACACACATATAAATATATAGGATTACACATAGACACACACACACAATCCCACACACACATATACATATACAGGATAACACACACACACATACACACACACACACACACACACTCTCCCCACACGCATATACATATACAGGATTACACACAGGCACACACACACAATCGCACACACACATATATTACATTTACAGGATTACACACAGGCACACATACACACTCCCACACACACATATACATATACAAGATTACACACAGGCACACACACACAATCCCAGATGCACATATACATAGACAGGATTACACATTCTCACACACACACACATATACATATACAGGATTACACACAGACACACAAACACAATCGCAGATGCACATATACATATACAGGATTACACACTCCCATGCACACAGATACACATACAGGAATACACACACACACTTCCACACACACATATACATATACAGCATTACACACACAAACGCTACCACACACACACATGTATAAATAAAGGATTACACATAGATACACAGCCACACTCCCACAGAGAAACATGTGCATATATAGGAATACACAAAGTCACACACACACTCCCACACACACATATACATATACAGGATTGCACACAGACACATGCACTCAA
Source organism: Isurus oxyrinchus (assembly GCA_026770705.1). Taxonomy (NCBI): domain Eukaryota; kingdom Metazoa; phylum Chordata; class Chondrichthyes; order Lamniformes; family Lamnidae; genus Isurus; species Isurus oxyrinchus. The sequence goes on from JANJGN010000013.1 coordinate 62,038,166, forward strand.
TCCCACACACACATATACATATACAGGATTACACACAGGCACAAAAACACACATATACATATACAGGATTAAACATAGAAAACACACACACACTACCACAAAGACATATACATATACAGGATTAAACACAGACACACACAAACAATCGTGTACACACATATACATATACAGGATTAAAATTAGAGACACACACACAATCCCACATGTACATATACATCTACAGGATTACAGTAGGAACACACACACACTCCCACACACACATATACACAAACAGGTTTATACACAGACACACACACACATATACATATACAGGATTACACATAGACACACACACACACACTCCCACACACATATATACATATACAGGATTGCACACAGACACATGCACTCAATCCCACACACACATATACATATACAGGATTACACACACACACACACAAACACACATATACATATACAGGATTAGACATAGAAAACACATACACACTACCACAAAGACATATACATATACAGGATTACACACAGACACACACAAACAATCGCGTACACACATATACATTTACAGGATTACACACAGGCACACATACACACTCCCACACACACACATATACATATACAAGATTACACACAGACACACACACACAATCCCAGACGCACATATACATAGACAGGATTACATACTCTCTCACACACACATATACATAAATTGAATTATACACGGACACACACATATACATATACAGGATTAAAATTAGAGACACACACACAATCCCACATGTACATATACATCTACAGGATTACAGTAGGAACACACACACACTCCCACACACACATATACACAAACAGGTTTATACACAGACACACACACACATATACATATACAGGATTACACATAGACACACACACACACTCCCACACACATATATACATATACAGGATTGCACACAGACACATGCACTCAATCCCACACACACATATACATATACAGGATTACACACACACACACAAACACTCATATACATATACAGGATTAAACATAGAAAACACATACACACTACCACAAAGACATATACATATACAGGATTACACACAGACACACACAAACAATCGTGTACACACATATACATTTACAGGATTACACACAGGCACACATACACACTCCCACACACACACATATACATATACAAGATTACACACAGACACACACACACAATCCCAGACGCACATATACATAGACAGGATTACATACTCACACACACACACATATACATAAATTGAATTATACACGGACACACACATATACATATACAGGATTATAATTAGAGACACACACACAATCCCACATGTACATATACATCTACAGGATTACAGTAGGAACACACACACACTCCCCCACACACATATACACAAACAGGTTTATACACAGACACACACACATATACATATACAGGATTACACATAGACACACACACACACTCCCACACACATATATACATATACAGGATTACACACAGACACATGCACTCAATCCCACACACACATATAAATATACAGGATTACACACACACACAAACACGCATATGCATATACAGGATTAAACATAGAAAACACACAGACACTACCACAAAGACATATACCTATACAGGATTACACACAGACACACACAAACAATCACACACACACATATTACATTTACAGGATTACACACAGGTACACATACACACTCCCACACACACATATACATATACAAGATTACACACAGACACACACACACAATCCCAGACGCACATATACATAGACAGGATTACACACTCTCACACACATGCATATACATATACAGGATTACACACAGACACATAAACACAATCACAGATGCACATATACATATACAGGATTACACACTCACATGCACACATATACAGATACAGGAATACACACACACACTCCCACACACACTTATACATATACAGCATTACACCCACACACACTACCACACACACACATGTATAAATAAAGGATTACACATAGACACACAGCCACATTCCCACTGAAACATGTGCATATATAGGAATACACAAGGACAAACACACACTCCCACACACACATATACATATACAGGATTGCACACAGACACATGCACTCAATCCCACACATACATATATCAATACAGGATTACACAGACACACACAAACATGCACACACACACATATACAGGATTAAACATAGAAACACACAAACAATCCGACATGCACATATACATATACAGGATTACACACAGATACAAACACACTCCCACACACACATATGCACAAACAGGATTACACATAGACACACACACACTCCCACACACATATATACCTATAGAGGATTAGGCATAGACACATACACACTCCCACACACACATATATATGTATATATATACAGGATTACACACATGCACACACACACATTTACATATACAGGATTAAACATTGAAACACACAAACAATCTGACACACACATATACATATACAGGATTACACACAGACACACACACATATAAATATACAGGATTACACACAGACACACACACACACTCCTACACACACATATGCACAAAGAGGATTATACACAGACAGACACACATATAAATATATAGGATTACACATAGACACACACACACAATCCCACACACACATATACATATACAGGATAACACACACACACATACACACACACACACACACACACACACTCTCCCCACACGCATATACATATACAGGATTACACATACACCCACACACAATCCCACACATACATATACATATACAGGTTTTCACACAGACACACACACACACTCCCATACACACATATACATATACAGGAATACACACAGACACAAACACTCCCACATACACATACACATATACAGGATTACACACAGACACACACAAACAATCGCACACACACATATATTACATTTACAGGATTACACACAGGCACACATACACACTCCCACACACACATATACATATACAAGATTACACACAGGCACACACACACAATCCCAGATGCACATATACATAGACAGGATTACACATTCTCACACACACACACATATACATATACAGGATTACACACAGACACACAAACACAATCGCAGATGCACATATACATATACAGGATTACACACTCCCATGCACACAGATACACATACAGGAATACACACACACACTTCCACACACACATATACATATACAGCATTACACACACAAACGCTACCACACACACACATGTATAAATAAAGGATTACACATAGATACACAGCCACACTCCCACAGAGAAACATGTGCATATATAGGAATACACAAAGTCACACACACACTCCCACACACACATATACATATACAGGATTGCACACAGACACATGCACTCAATCCCACACACACATATACATGTACAGGATTACACACAGGCACACAAACACACATATACATATACAGGATTAAACATAGAAAACACACACACACTACCACAAAGACATATACATATACAGGATTAAACACAGACACACACAAACAATCGTGTACACACATATACATATACAGGATTAAAATTAGAGACACACACACAATCCCACATGTACATATACATCTACAGGATTACAGTAGGAACACACACACACTCCCACACACACATATACACAAACAGGTTTATACACAGACACACACACACATATACATATACAGGGTTACACATAGACACACACACACACTCCCACATACATATATACATATACAGGATTTCACACAGACACATGCACTCAATCCCACACACACATATAAATATACAGGATTACACACACACACAAACACACATATACATATACAGGATTAAACATAGAAAAAACATACACACTACCACAAAGACATATACCTATACAGGATTACACACAGACACACACAAACAATCGTGTACACACATATACATTTACAGGATTACACACAGGCACACATACACACTCCCACACACACACATATACATATACAAGATTACACACAGACACACACACACAATCCCAGACGCACATGTACATAGACAGGATTACATACTCTCACACACACACATATACATTAATTGAATTATACACGGACACACACATATACATATACAGGATTAAAATTAGCGACACACACACAATCCCACAAGTACATATACATCTACAGGATTACAGTAGGAACACACACACACACACTCCCACACACACATATACACAAACAGGTTTATACACAGACACACACACATATATACATATACAGGATTACACACAGACACATGCACTCAATCCCACACACACATATAAATATACAGGATTACACACACACACAAACACACATATACATATACAGGATTAAACATAGAAAACACACAGACACTACCACAAAGACATATACCTATACAGGATTACACACAGACACACACAAACAATCGCACACACACATATTACATTTACAGGATTACACACAGGCACACATACACACTCCCACACACACATATACATATACAAGATTACACACAGACACACACACACAATCCCAGACGCACATATACATAGACAGGATTACACACTCTCACACACACGCATATACATATACAGGATTACACACAGACACATAAACACAATCACAGATGCACATATACATATACAGGATTACACACTCACATGCACACATATACAGATACAGGAATACACACACACACTCCCACACACACTTATACATATACAGCATTACACAGACACACACTACCACACACACACTTGTATAAATAAAGGATTACACATAGACGCACAGCCACCCTCCCACAGAAACATGTGCATATATAGGAATACACAAGGACAAACACACACTCCCACACACACATATACATATACAGGATTGCACACAGACACATGCACTCAATCCCACACATACATATACCAATACAGGATTACACAGACACACACAAACATGCACACACACACATATACGTATACAGGATTAAACATAGAAATACACAAACAATCCGACATGCACATATACATAAACAGGATTACACACAGATGCAAATACACTCCCATACACACATTTGCACAAACAGGATTACACATACACACACACACACTCCCACACACATATATACCTATAGAGGATTAGGCATAGACACATACACACTCCCACACACACATATATGTATATATATACAGGATTACACACATGCACACACACACATTTACATATACAGGATTAAACATTGAAACACACAAACAATCTGACACGCACATATACATATACAGGATTACACACAGACACACACACATATAAATATACAGGATTACACACAGACGCACACACACACTCCTACACACATATATACCTATACAGGATTACACACAGACACACACACACTCCCACACACACATATGCACAAAGAGGATTACACACAGACAGACACACATATAAATATATAGGATTACACATAGACACACACACACAAATATACATATACAGGATAACACACAGTCACACACACAGAGACACACGCTCCCACACACGCATATACATATACAGGATTACACATACACCCACACACAATCCCACACATACATATACATATACAGGTTTTCACACAGACACACACACACACTCCCATACACACATATACATATACAGGAATACACACAGACCCAAACACTCCCACATACACATACACATATACAGGATTACACACATACACACACAGACACTCACACACACAGGTACACATATACAGGATTACAAACAGACGTAATACTCCCACACACAGATATATATACAGGATTGCACATAGACACATACACAAACTCCCACACACACGTATACATTTACAGGATTACACACAGACACACACACACAATCCCACATGCACATATACATATATAGGATTACTCACTCACACGCAAACTCATATACCTGTACAGGATTACATACAGATGCACACACACTCCCACACACTCATATACATATACAGGATTACACACAGACACACACACAAACTCTCACACGCAAATATATATATATATATATATATATATTATATATATATATATACATGATTACACACATACACAATCCCACACACACATATACATATACAGGATAACGCACAATAACTTGTACAAATAAAGGATTACACATAGATGCACAGCCACACTCCCACAGACACATATTCATATATACAGACACACACAAAATCGCACAGGCACATATACATATACAGGATTACACCCAGAACACACACACTCCCATACACACATATACAAACACAGTATTACACACACACACACACACACACACTCCCACACACACACACATATACAGAATTTCAAACACGCCCTCCCACACACACATATACATATACAAGATTACACGCAGACATACAGCCACACACCCACACATGCATATACGTATACAGGATTACACACAGACATACACACACACTCCTACACACACATATAAATGTATTGGATTTCACAGAGGCTCAAACACACACAGTACCACACACACATTTAAATAGACAGGATTACACATAGACACACACACACATACCTACATGCACACATACAAATACAGGATTACACACACACACACACACACACACACACACACACACACACACACACACACACTCACATACACATTCCTACACGCACATATGCATATAGAGGATTACATATAGGCACACACACACACTCCAACACACATATACATGATTACACACAGACATACACAGACTCCCACACATACATATTCATATACAGGATTACATATAGACACACACACACTACCTCACACACATATACATATACAGGATAACACATAGACACACACAAACACTCCCACACACATATATACACATAGAAGATTAGGCATAGACACATACACACTCTCCCACACACACATATACATATACAGGATAATACACAGACACACACACACTTCCATACACACATATACATATGCAGGATTACACATGGACACATAAACGCAATCCCACGCAAACATATACATATACAGGATTATACACCCACAGATACACATATACATGTACAGGGTTACACACAGACATACACACAGACTTCCAAAAATTCATATACACATACAGGATAACACACAGACACACACAAATTCCCACACACATGTATAAATATACAGGATTACACACAGACACATGCACTCAATCCCACACTCACATAGACATATACAGGATTACATACATACAAACAATCGCACACACACACACACACACACACACACACACACACATGCACACACACAAACACACATATAGATATACAGGATTAAACATAGAAACATACACACACCACCACAAAGACATATACATATACTTGATTAAACACAGAAACACAGATACAATCATGCACACATATATACATTTACAGGATTACACACAGGCACACATAGATATGTCCACACACACATATACCTATACAGGATTATACACAGACACACGCACTCTCCCCCACATACACATATACATATACAAGATTACACACACACACTCCTGCACTCACATATACATATGCAGGATTACACACAGACACATGCACTCAATCCCACACACACATATAAATATAAAGGATTACACACACACACAAACACACATATACAATCATGCACACACATATACATTTACAGGAGTATACATATACATTTACACAGGCACACATACACACTCCCACACACATATATACATATACAAGATTACACACACACACACACACACAAACACATATAAATAAACAGGATTAAACATAGAAACACACACACACAATCCCACATACACATATACATATACAGGATTACACATAGACACACACACACACTCCCACACACATATATACATATACAGGATTACACACAGACACATGCACTCAATCCCACACAAACATATAAATATAAAGGATTACACACACACACAAACACATATACCTGTACAGGATTACATACAGACGCACACACACTCCCACACACACATATACATATACAGGATTACACACAGACACACGCACAAACTCTCACACGTAAATATAGATATATATATATAAAACAAAAACAGAAACAGAATTACCTGGAAAAACTCAGCAGGTCTGGCAGCAATTGAGCGGAGAAAAGAGTTGACGTTTCGAGTCCTCATGACCCTTCGACAGAACTTGAGTTCGAGTCCAAGAAAGAGTTGAAATATAAGCTGGTTTAAGGTGTGTGTGTGGGGTGCGGAGAGATAGAGAGAGAGAGAGAGAGAGGTGGGGGGTGGGGGTGGGGGAGGGGTGGGGGGTGTGGTTGTAGGGACAAACAAGCAGTGATAGAAGCAGATCATCAAAAGATGTCAACGACAGTGGTACAATAGAACACATAGGTGTTAAAATTAAAGTTGGTGATATTATCTAAACGAATGTGCTAATTAAGAATGGATGGTAGGGCACTCAAGCTATAGCTCTAGTGGGGCTGTTTTTTTTATATAATGGAAATAGGTGGGAGAAGGAAAATATTTATAATTTATTGGAAAAAAAAGAAAGGGGGAAACAGAAAGGGGGTGGGGATGGGGGAGGGAGCTCACGACCTAAAGTTGTTGAATTCAATATTCAGTCGGAAGATGAGGTGTTGTTCCTCCAGTTTGCGTTGGGCTTCACTGGAACAATGCAGCAAGCCAAGGACAGACATGTGGGCAAGAGAGCAGGGTGGAGTGTTAAAATGGCAAGCGACAGGGAGGTTTGGGTCATTCAACAGACCGCAGGTGTTCTGCAAAGCGGTCGCCCAGTTTACGTTTGGTCTCTCCAATGTAGAGGAGACCACATTGGGAGAAACGAATGCAGTAGACTAAGTTGAGGGAAATGTAAGTGAAATGCTGCTTCACTTGAAAGGAGTGTTTGGGTCCTTGGACGGTGAGGAGAGAGGAAGTGAATGGGCAGGTGTTGCATCTTTTGCGTGGGCATGGGGTGGTGCCATAGGAGGAGGATGAGGAGTAGGGGTGATGGAGGAGTGGACCAGGGTGTCCCGGAGGGAGTGATCCCTACGGAATGCCAATAAGGGGGGTGAAGGGAAGATGTGTTTGGTGGTGGCATCATGCTGGAGTTGGCGGAAATGGTGGAGGATGATCCTTTGAATGCGGAGGCTGGTGGGGTGATAAGTGAGGACAAGGGGGACCCTATCATGTTTCTGGGAGGGAGGAGAAGGCGTGAGGGCGGATGCGCGGGAGATGGGCCGGACCCGGTTGAGGGCCTTGTCAACGACCGTGGGTTGAAAACCTCAGTTAAGGAAGAAGGAGGACATGTCAGAGGAACTGTTTTTGAAGGTAGCATCATTGGAACAGATGCGACGGAGGCGAAGGAACTGGGAGAATGGGATGGAGTCTTTACAGGAAGCAGGGTGTGAGGAGCTGTAGTCGAGATAGCTGTGGGAGTCGGTGGGTTTGTAATGGATATTGGTGGACAGTCTATCACCAGAGATTGAGACAGAGAGGTCAAGGAAGGGAAGGGAAGTGTCAGAGATGGACCAGGTGAAAATGATGGAGGGGTGGAGATTGGAAGCAAAATTAATAAATATTTCCAAGTCCCGACGAGACCATGAAGCGGCACCGAAGCAATCATTGATGTACCGGAGAAAGAGTTGTGGAAGGGGGGCCGGAGTAGGACTGCAACAAGGAATGTTCCACATACCCCATAAAGAGGCAGGCATAGCTGGGGCCCATGCGGGTACCCATAGCCACACCTTTTATTTGGAGGAAGTGAGAGGAGTTGAAGGAGAAATTGTTCAGCGTGAGAACAAGTTCAGCCAGACGGAGGAGAGTAGTGGTGGATGGGGATTGTTCGGGCCTCTGTTCGAGGAAGAAGCTAAGGGCCCTCAGACCATCCTGGTGGGGGATGGAGGTGTAGAGGGATTTGACACAAGCACAAACACACACAGTACCACACACACATTTAAATAGACAGGATTACACATAGACACACACACACATACCTACATGCACACATACAAATACAGGATTACACACACACACATACACACATACACATTCCTACGCGCACATATACATATAAAGGATTACATATAGGCACACACACACACTCCAACACACATATACAGGATTACACACAGACATACACAGACTCTCAAACACACATATTCATATACAGGATTACATACAGACACACACAAACACTCCCAATACACATATATACACATAGAGGATTAGGCATAGACACATACACACTCTCCCACACACACATATACATATACAGGATAACACACAGACACACACACACTTCCATACACACATATACATATGCAGGATTACACACGGACACATAAATGCAATCCCACGCAAACATATACATATACAGGATTATACACCCACAGACACACATATACATGTACAGGGTTACACACAGACACACACACACACTTCCAAAAATTCATATACACATACAGGATAACACACAGACACACACAAATTCCCACACACATGTATAAATATACAGAATTACACACAGACACATGCACTCAATCCCACACTCACATAGACATATACAGGATTACATACATACAAACAATCGCACACACACACACACACACACACACACACACACACACACACACACACACACAACACACATATAGATATACAGGATTAAACATAGAAACATACACACACCACCACAAAGACATATACATATACTTGATCAAACACAGAAACACAGATACAATCGTGCACACACATATACATTTACCGGATTACACACAGGCACACATAGATATGTCCACACACACATATACCTCTACAGGATTATACACAGACACACGCACACTCCCCCACACCACATATACATATACAAGATTACACACACACACTCCTGCACTCACATTTACATATGCAGGATTACACACAGACACATGCACTCAATCCCACACACACATATAAATATAAAGGATTACACACACACACAAACACACATATACAATCATGCACACACATATACATTTACAGGAGTACACACAGGCAAACATACACACTCCCACACACATATATACATATACAAGATTACACACACACACACACACACACACATAAATAAACAGGATTAAACATAGAAACACACAGACACAATCCCACATACACATATACATATTCAGGATTACACATAGACACACACACACACACACACACACACACACTCCCACACACATATATACATATACAGGATTACACACAGACACATGCACTGAATCCCACACACACATATAAATATAAAGGATTACACACACACACAAACACAAATATACAATCATGAACACACATATACATTTACAGGAGTACACACAGGCACACATACACATTCCCACACATGTATACATATACAAGATTACACACACACACACACACACACACACACACACACACACACACACACACACACACACACACACACACACACACATATACACACACACAAACACACATATACATATACAGGATTAAACATAGAAACACACACACACTCCCAAACAGACATATACATATACAGGATTACACACAGACACATACACACTTTCACACACGCACACACATATGCATATACAGGATAGCACACGCACACACACACAGACATAAAAATAAACAGGATTAAACATAGAAACACATACACAATCCCAGATACACATATAAATATACAGGATTACACATAGACACACAAACACACACTCCCACACACATATATACATATACAGGGTTACACACAGATACATGCACTCAATCCCACACAGACACATGCACTCAATCCCACACACACATATAAATATAAAGGATTACACACACACACAAACACACATATACAATCATGCACACACATATACATTTACAGGAGCACACACTCTCACACACACACACACACATATATATACATATACAGGAGTACACACAGACACACGCACACTCTCCCACATGCACATACACAGATACAGGATCACACACACACACACTCCCACACACAGACACACATATATATATATAGCATTACACACACAATCCCACACACACACATGTATAAATAAAGGATTACGCATAAACAAACATCCACACTCCCACAGACACGTATGCATATATAGGAATACACACAGACACACAAACACACTCTCACACACATATACATATACAGGATGAAACATAGAAATACACACACACTCCCACACAGACATATACATATACAGGTTTACACACAGACACATACAAACTTTCATACACACACACATATACATATACAGGATAACACACACACACTCATAAACATATTCAGCATTACACATACACCCACACACACTCCCACATATACATATACATATACATATACAGGCCTACACACAGACACACACACACACTTTCACACAAACACATATACATATACAGGATAACACAGACACACACACACACAAACATATACAGGATTACACACACACACATACACACAAACACAAACACACCTATACATATACAGGATTAAACATAGAAACACACACACACTACCACAAAGACATATACATATACAGGATTACACACAGTGACACACAAACAATCACACCCACACATATACATATAAAGTATTACACACAGGCATACACACAGTCCCACACATATACATATACATATACAGCATTACACACAGACACACCCACACTCCCCCACACCACATATACATATACAAGATTACACACACACACACACACACACACACACTCCTGCACACACATATACATATGCAGGATTACACACAGACACATGCACTCAATCCCACACGCACATATACATATACAGGATTACACACACACACACACACATATAAATAAACAGGATTAAACATAGAAACACACACACAGTCCCACTCACACATATAAATATAAAGGATTACACACACACACAAACACAAATATACAATCATGCACACACATGTACATTTACAGGAGTACACACAGGCACACATACACACTCCCACACACATATATACATATACAAGATTACACACACACACACACACACACACACAAACACACATATACATATACAGGATTAAACATTGAAACAGACACACACTCCCAAACAGACATATACATATACAGGATTACACACAGACACATACACACTTTCACACACGCACACACATATACATATGCAGGATAGCACACACACACATACACACACACACACACAAACACACATATACATATACAGGATAAGACACGGAAACACACACATACACACAAAGAGATATACATATAAAGGATTACACACAGACACACACACTCTCTCTCACGCACATATACATATACCGGATCACACACACAAACACTCCCACACACACATATACATATACAGCATTACACACACACATACACACACACACACACACACACACACACACCTATATTCATATAGAGGATTAAACATAGAAACACACACAAACTCCCACACAGACATGCACATATACTGGATTACACACAGACACATACACACTTCCACACACACACACATATACATTTACAGGATAACACACAGACACACAGACACACACAGACACACACACACACATAAACATATACAGGATTACACATACAACCATACACACTCCCACACATACATACACAGGACTATACACAGACACACACACACTTTCACTCACATACATATATATATATATATATATATATATATACACAGGACAACACACAGACACACACACACACAAATAAACATATACAGGATTACACCTACACCCACATACACTCCCACATGTACATAAACATATACAGGACAACACACAGACACACAAACACAATTCCACGCACACATATACATGTACATGATTACACACTCACACACACATATACATGTACAGGGTTACACACAGTCACACAGACACACTCCTGCACAAGTTTATATACGTATACAGGACAACACACAGACACACACAAACTCCCACACACACATATACATATACAGGATTACATAACCACACACAAACACACACACACAAACACACATATACATATACAGGATTAAACATTGAAACACACACACGCTACCACAAAGACATATACATATACAGGATTACATACAGACACACACAGACACTCCCACAGACAGGTATACATATACAGGATTACAAACAGACGTACATACTCCCACACACAGATATATACATATATATATATACAGGATTGCACATAGACAAATACACAAACTCCCACACATACAGATACATTTACAGGATTACACACAGACACACACAGACTCCCACACACACAGATACATATAAAGGATTACATATAGACACACACACGCTACCTCACACACATATACATATACAGGATAACACATAGACACACACACACTCCCACACACATATATACACATAGAGGATTAGGCATAGACACACACAAACACTCCCACATACACATCTACATATACAGGATTACACACAGGCACATACACACTCTCCCACACACACATATACATATACAGGATAACACACAGACACACACACACTTCCAATCACACATATACATATGCAGGATTACACATGGAAACATAAACACAATCCCACGCAAACATTTACATATACAGGATTATACACACACAGACACACATATACATGTATAGGGTTACACACAGACTCACACACACACTTCCAAAAATTCATATACATATACAGGATAACACACAGACACACACAAACCCCCACACACATGTATACATATACAGGATTACACACAGACACATGCACTCAATCCCACACTCACATAGACATATGCAGGATTACACACATACAAACAATCGTACACACACACACACACAGACACACACACACACATGCACACACACAAACACACATATAGATATACAGGATTAAACATTGAAACATACACACACCACCACAAAGACATATACATATACTTGATTAAACACAGAAACACAAATACAATCGTGCACACACATATACTTTTACAGGATTACATACAGGCACACACACACAATCCCAGATGCACATATACAGATACAGGATTACACACTCACACACACATACACATCGATATATACATAGACAGGATTATACATAGACACATGCATATCTCCCACATGCACATACACAGATACAGGATAACACACACACACTCCCACACACACATATACATATACAGCATTACACACACAATCCCACCCACACACACACACACACACAGACATACACACATAAACATATACAGGATTACACATACACACACACAGACTCCAACATATACATATACATATACAGGACTACACACAGACACACACACACACTTTCACACACACACATATACATATACAGGATAACACAGACACACACAGATACACACACACAAATATACAGGATTAAACATAGAAACACACACACACTACCACAAAGACATATGCATATACAAGATTACACACAGAGACACACAAACAATCGCACCCACACATATACATATAAAGGATTACACACAGGCATACACACACTCCCACACACGCACATGTACATATACGGGATTACACACACACACACGCACATATAAATAAACAGGATTAAACATAGGAACACACACACAATCCCACATACACATATACATATACAGGATTACACATAGACACACACACACGCACTCCCACACACACATGTATAAATATACAGGATTACACACAGACACATGCACTCAATCCCACACACACATATAAATATAAAGGATTACACACACACACAAACACACATATACAATCATGCACACACATATACATTTACAGGAGTACACACAGGCACACATACACACTCCCACACACATGTATACATATAAAAGATTACACACACACACACACACACACACACACACACACACACACACACACACACACACACACACACACACACACACACACACACACACACACAAGCACACATATACATATACAGGTTTAAACATAGAAACACACACACACTCCCAAACAGACATATACATATACAGCATTACACACAGACACATGCACTCAATCCCACACACACATATACATATACAGCATTACACACATACACAAACACAAACACACATATACATATACAGGATTTAACATAGAAATACACACACACTCCCACACAGACATATACATATGCAGGATTACACAAGGACACATAAACACAATCCCACGCAAACATTTACATATACAGGATTATACACCCACAGACACACATATACATGTACAGGGTTACACACAGACTCACACACACACTTCCAAAAATTCATATACATATACAGAATAACACACAGGCACACACAAACTCCCACACACATGTATAAATATATAGGATTACACACAGACACATGCACTCAATCCCACACTCACGTAGACATATACAGGATTACACACATACAAACAATCGCACAAACACACACACACACACACACACACACACACACGCACATACACAAACACACATATAGATATACAGGATTAAACATAGAAACATACTCACACCACCACAAAGACATATACATATACTTGATTAAACACAGAAACACAAATGCAATCGTGCACACACATATACATTTACAGGATTACACACAGGCACACATAGACATGTCCACACACACATATACCTATACAGGATTACACACAGACACACACTCTCACACAATCCCAGATGCACATACACAGATACAGGATTACACACACACACTCTCCCACACACACACATATATATATATAGAGCATTACACACACAATCCCACACACACACATGTATAAATAAAGGATTACGCATAAACAAACATCCACACTCTCACAGACAAATATGCAGATATAGGAATACACACAGACATACACACACTCTCTCACACACACATATTCATATACAGGATTACACACAGACACATGCACTCAATCCCACACAGACGTATACATATACAGCATTACACACACACATACACAAACACAAACACACATATACATATACAGGATTAAACATAGAAATACACACACACTCCCACACAGACGTATACATATACAGGTTTACACACTGACACATACAAACTTTCACACACACACATATACATATACAGGATAACACACACACACACACATGCACACATAAACATATACAGGATTTTACATACCCCCCACACACTCCCACATATACATATACATACACAGGACTACACACAGACACTCACACACACTTTCACACACACACATATACATATACAGGATAACACACACACACACACAAAAACATATAGAGGATTACAAACATACCTATACATATACAGGATTAAGCATAGAAACACACACACACTACCACAAAGACATATACATATACAGGATTACACACAGAGACGCACAAACAATCGCACCCACACATATACATATACAGGATTACACACAGATACACACACACTCCCCCACACCACATATACATATACAAGATTACACACACACACACACACTCCTGCACACACATATACATATGCAAGTTTACACACAGACACATGCACTCAAACCCACACACACATATACATATACAGGATTAAACACACACACACACACACACACACACACACACACATATATAAATAAACAGGATTAAACATAGAAACACACACACAATCCCACATACACATATACATATACAGGATTACACATAGACACACACACACACACACACACACACACACACACACTCCCACACACATATATACATATACAGGATTACACACAGACACATGCACTCAATCCCACACACATATAAATATAAAGGATTACACACACACACAAACACAAATATACAATCATGCACACACATATACATTTACAGGAGTACACACAGGCACACATACACACTCCCACACACATATACACACAAACAGGATAACACAAAGACACACACACACACACACACACACACAAACACACATATACGTATACATGATTAAACATAGAAACATACACACACTTCCAAACAGACATATACATATACAGGATTACACACAGACACATACACACTTTCACACATGCACACACATATACATATACAGGATAGCACACACACACACATACACACACACAAACACACATATACATATACAGGATAACACACAAAAACACACACACATACACACAAAGATATATACATATAACGGATTGCACACAGACACACACACGTTCTCCCTCAGGCACATATACATACACAGGATCACACACACACACACACACATATATACATATACAGCATTACACACACACACATACACAGACACATATATATACACATATAGAGGATTGAACATAGAAACACACACAAACTCCCACACAGACATGTACATTTACTAAATTACACACAGGCACATACACACTTTCATACACACATATATACATTTACAGGATAACACACAGACACACACACACACACATAAACCTATACAGGATTACACATACACCCATACACACTCCCACATATACATATACAGGACTACACACAGACACACACACACTTTCACTCACACACACATATATATATATATATATACAGGATAACACACAGACACACACACACACACACAAATAAACATATACAGGATTACACATACACCCACACGCACTCCCACACCTACATAAACATATACAGGACAACACACAGACACACAAACACAATTCCACGCACACATATACATGTACATGATTACACACTCACACACATATACATGTACAGGGTTACACACAGTCACACAGACACACTACTGCTAAAGTTCATATACGTATACAGGACAATACACAGACACACACAAACTCCAACACACCCACACACAAACACACATAAAAATATACAAGATTAAACATTGAAACACAAACACGCTACCAAAATGACATATACATATACAGGATTACACGCAGACACACACAGACACACCCACACACAGGTATATATATATACAGGATTACAAACAGACGTACATACCCCACATACAGTTATATATACAGGATTGCACATAGACACATACACAAACTCCCACACACACATATACATATATAGGATTACACTCTCACACATAAATACATATACCTGCACAGGATTACACACAGACACACGCACAAACTCATACACATACACATATATATATATATATATATATATATATATATATATATATACATGATTACACACATACACAATCCCACACAAACATATACATATACAGGATAACACACAATCACTCGTACAAATAAAGGATTACACATAGATGCACAGCCACACTCCCACAGACACATATTCATATATAGGAATATACACAGACACACACAAAATCACACAAGCACATATACATATACAGGATTGCACACAGAAACACACACACTTCCATACACACATATACAAACACAGTATTACACACACACACACTCCCACACACACACACACATATAAAGAATTTCAAACATGCCCTTCCACACACACATATACATATACAAGATTACACGCAGACATACAGCCACACACCCACACATGCATATACATATACAGGATTACACACAGACATACACACACACTCCTACACACACATATAAATTTACTGGATTTCACACAGGCACAAACACACACAGTACCACACACACAGTTAAATAGACAGGATTACACATAGACACAAACACACATACCTACATGCACATATACAAATATAGGATTACACACACACACACATACACACATTCCTACACGCACATATACATATAGAGGATTACACATAGGCACACACACACACACACACTCCAACACACATATACAGGATTACACACAGACACACACACACTCCCACACACACATATACACAAACAGGACAACGCAAGGACACACACAAATATTTACATATACAGGATTACACATAGACACACACACACTCCCATACACATGTATACACATAGATGATTAGGCATAGTCACACACAAACACTCCCACACACACATATACATATACAGGATTACATATAGACACACACACACTACCTCACACACATATACATATACAGAATAACACAGACACACACACACTCCCACACACACATATACACAAACAGGACAACACAAAGACACACAGAAACATTTACATATACAGGATTACACATAGACACACACACACTCCCACACACATATATACACATGGAGGATTAGGCATAGACACACACAAACACTCCCACATACATACCCATACACACATATACATATGCAGGATTACACACGGACACATAAACACAATTCCACGCAAACATATACATATACAGGATTATACACTCACAGACACACATATACATGTACAGGGGTACCCACAGACACACACACACACACTTCCAAAAATTCATATACATATACAGGATAACACTCAGACACACACAAATTCCCACACACATGTATATATATACAGGATTACACACATACAAACAATCGCACACACACAGACGCACACACAAACACACATATACATATGCAGGATTAAACATAGAAACATACCCACACCACTACAAAGACATATACATATACTTGATTACACACAGAAACACAAATACAATCGTGCACACACATATACATTTACAGGATTACACACAGGCACACATAGACATGTCCACACACACATATACCTATACAGGATTACACACAGACACACACACACAATCCCAGATGCACATATACAGATACAGGATTACACACGCACACACACACATATATACATATACAGGATTACACACAGACACACGCACACTCTCCCACATGCACATACACAGATACAGGATTACACACACACACACTCCCATACACACATATACATATACAGCATTACACACACAATCCCACACACACACATGTATAAATAAAGGATTACACATGAACACACAGCCACACTCCCACAGACACATCTGCATATATAAGAATACACACAGACACACACACACTCTCACACACACACATATACATATACAGGATTACACACAGACACATGCACTCAATCCCACACACACATATACATATACAGCATTACACACACACACACACACACACACACACAAGCACACACAAACACACACAAACACAAACACACATATACATATACAGGATTAAATATAGAAATACACACACACTCCCACACAGACATATACATATATAGGTTTACACACAGACACATACAAACTTTCACACACACACATATATATATACAGGATTACACATACACCCACACACACTCCCACATATACATATACATATACAGGACTACACACAGACACAGACACACACACTTTCACACACACACATATACATATACAGGATTACACACACACACACACAAACACACAGAAACATATACAGGATTAAACATAGAAACACACACACACTACCACAAACACATATGCATATATAGGATTACACACAGAGACACACAAACAATCACACACACACACATATACATATAAAGGATTACACACAGGCATACACACATTCCCACACATGCACATATACATATTGAGGATTACACACAGACACACGCACACTTCCCACACCACATATACATATACAAAATTACACACACACACACTCCCACACACACATATACATTGGCAGGATTACACACAGACACATGCACTCAATCCCACACACACATATACATATACAGGATTGCACACACACACACACACACACACGCACACATATGAATAAACAGGACTAAACATAGAAACACACACACATTCCCACATACACATATACATATACAGGATTACACACAGACACATGCATTCAATCCCACACACACATATAAATATAAAGGATTACACACACACACAAACACACATATACCATCACGCACAAACCTATACATATACAGGATTACACACAGCCACATGCACTCAATCCCACACACACATGTAAACATAAAGGATTACACACACACACAAACACACATATACAATCACGCACACACCTATACATTTACAGGATTACACACAGAAACATGCACTCAATCCCACACACACATATACATATACAGGATTACACACACACACACACACACACACACACACACACACATATAAATAAACAGGATTAAACATAGAAACACACACACATTCCCACATATACATATACATATACAGGATTAAACATAGAAACACACACACATTCCCAAACAGACATATACATATACAGGATTACACACAGACACATACACACTTTCACACATGCACACACATATACATATACAGGATAACACACACACACACACACACACACACACACACACACACACACACACACACACACACATACACACACACACACAAACACACATATACATATACAGGATAACACACAGAAACACACACACATACACACAAAGACATATACATATAAAGGATTACACACAGACACATGCACACTCTCCCTCACGCACATGTACATATACAGCATTACACACACACACACACACACACACACACACACACACACACACATATAAACATATACAGGATCACACATACACCCACACACATTCCCGCACGTACATAAACATATACAGGACAACACACAGACACACAAACACAATTCCATGCACACATGGACATGTACATGATTACACACTCACACACACATATACATGTACAGGGTTACACACAGTCACACAGACACACTCCTGCACAAGTTCATATACGTATACAGGACAACACACAGACACACACAAACTCCCACACACACATATACATATACAGGATTACATAAACACACACAAACACACACACACACACACACACACAAACACACATAAACATATACAGGATTAAACATTGAAACACACACACGCTACCACAAAGACATATACATATATAGCATTAGACACACACAAACAATCGCACACACACATATACATATGAAGGATTACACACAGGCATACACACACTACCACACACGCACATATACATATACAGGATTACACACAGACACATGCAGACTGTCCCACACTCACATATACATAAACAAGATTACACATACACACACTCTCCCACACACACATATACATATACAAGTTAGCACACAGGCACACACATACACTCCCACACAAACATATACATATACAGGATTACACACATATATATATATACAGGATTACACATAGACACACACACACCCACATCCACTTACATATACAGGATTTCACACAGTCACACACACATATACATATGCGGGATTACACACAGACACACACACACTCCCACACACACATACACACAAACAGGATAACACAAAGACACACACACACATATACATATACAGGATTAAACATAGAAACACACACACACTACCACAAAGACATATACATATACTGCATAACACACACTCACTCCCACACACACATGTATAAATAAAGGATTACACATTGACACACAGCCACTCCCACAAACGCATATACATATACAGGATTATACACAGACACACACACAGTCCCATAAACACATATACACAAACAGGATTACACACGGACAAACACACACACATATACATATACAGGATTACACACAGACACACACACACTCTCATATACACACACATATATATACAAGATTACACATAGACACACACACACTCACACCCATATCCATATATACAAACAGGATTACACACTGATGCACACACACTCCCACACACACATATACATATACAGGAATACACACAGACACATACACACACTCCCACACACACATATACATATATAGGATAACACATAGACACACACACACTCACACCCACATCCATTTACATTTACAGGATTTCACACTGACACACACACACACTCCCATAAACACATATACACAAACAGGATTACACACAGACAAACACACACATATATATATACAGGATTGGACATAGACACACACACACACACTCACACACACACACACACACACACACACTCCCACACACATATATGCATATACAGGATTAGGCATATACATACAGACACACACTTCCAAACACACATATACAGGATAAGACACAGACACACACACGCACACACACACACACATACACACACACACACACACACACACACACACACACACACACACACACACACACACACACACACACACACACACACACACACACACACACACACACTACAGACACCCACAGACAGATATACTTATACAGGATTACACATACACATATAGATATAAAGGATTACACACAGGTATACATACACACTCCCACACACACTCATATACATATACAGGATTACACATTCACACACACACACACATACTTATACAGCATTACAAACACACACTCCCACACACACATGTATAAATAAAGGATTACACATAGACACCCAGCCACACTCCCACAGACACATATACATATATAGGAATACACACAGACACACACATACACTCCCACAAACACATCTACACATACAGGATTACACACAGACACATGCACTCAAACCCACACACCCATATACACATACAGGATTACACACACACACACAAACACACACTCACATACATATACATATAAAGGATTAAGCATAGAAACACACACACAATCCCACACGCACATACACATATACAGGATTACAAACAGACACACACTCCCATACACACATATACACAAACAGGAGTACACACACACACACACACATATACATATACAGGATTACACACAGACACACACACACACACACTCCCACAGACATATATACATATACAGGATTAGGCAGAGACACACACACACTCCCACTAACACATATACATATACAGGATTACACACACACACTCACATATACATATACAGGATTAAACACACACACATGCACACTCTCCCACACGCACACACATATACATATACAGGATTACACACACATACACACTCCCACACACACATGTGCATATAGAGCTTTACACACACACACTCCCACATGCACATGTATAAATAAAGGATTACACATAGACACATAGCCACACTCCCACAGACACATACGCATATATAGGAATACACACAGACACACTCACTCCCACAAACACAGATACATATACAGGATTACACACAGACACATGCACTCAATCCCACACACACCCATACATATATCAGGATTACACACACACACACAAACACACACGTACAGACACATACATATACAGGATTAAACATAGAAACACACACACACTACCACAAAGACATATACATACACTGCTTAACACACACTCACTCCCACACACACATGTATAAATAAAGGATTACACATTGACACACAGCCAATCCCACAAACACATATACATATATAGGATTACACACACACACATGCACTCAAACCCACACACACATATACATATATGCAGGATAACACACACACATACAAACACACACACATACATATACATTAACAGGATTAAACATAGAAACACACACACAATCCCACATGCACATATACATATACAGGATTACACACAGACACACACACACTCCCATAAACACATATACACAAACAGGATTACACACAGACAAACACACACATATACATATACAGGATTACACATAGACACACACACACACACACACACACATACACACACACACACACACACACACACACACACACACACACACACACTCCCACACATATATATGCATATACAGGATTAGGCATATACATACAGACACACACTTCCAAACACACATATACAGGATAACACACAGACACACACACACACATGCAGACACACACACATATACTTATGCAGGATTACACATACACCCACACACACTCCCACAAATACATTTACATATATACAGGATTACACACAGAGACACACACACTCACATACACACATATACATATACAGGATTACACATAGACACACACACACTCACACCCATATCCATATACATATACAGGATTACACACTGATACACGCACACTCCCACACACACATATACATGTACAGGATTACACACCGACACATACACACTCTTCCACGCACAAATATACATATACAGGATAGCACACAGGCACACACACACACACACAGACAGATACATATACAGGATTACACATTCACCCATACACATTCCCACACACACATATACATATACAGGATTACACACAGACACACACACACACTCCCTTACACACATATACATATACAGGATTACACATAGACACACACACACACCCACATCCACTTACATATACAGGATTTCACACAGTCACACACACATATACATATGCGGGATTACACACAGACACACACACACTCCCACATACACATACACACAAACAGGATAACACAAAGACACACACACACATATACATATACAGGATTAAACATAGAAACACACACACACTACCACAAAGACATATACATATACTGCATAACACACACTCACTCCCACACACATATGTATAAATAAAGGATTACACATTGACACACAGCCCTTCCCACAAACACATATACATATACAGGATTACACACAGACACACACATACTCCCATAAACACATATGCACAAACAGGATTATACACGGACAAACACACACATATACATATACAGGATTACACATAGACACACACACACACACACACACTCCCACACACATATATGCATATACAGGATTAGGCATATACATACACACGCACTTCCAAACACACATATACAGGATAACACACAGACACACACTCACACACACACACACACACATACACACACTCCCACACACAAAGATACATATACAGGACTTCACATACACCCACACACACTCCCACACATATATTTACATATATACAGGATTACACACAGGCACACACACACACACTCATATACAGACATATATATTTACAAGATTACACATAGACACACACACACACTCACACCCATATCCATATACATATACAGGATTACACACTGACGCACACACACTCCCACACACACATATACATATACAGGATTACACACAGACACATACACACACTCCCAAACACACATATACATATACAGGATAACACACAGACTCACACACACACCCACACACATATACATATACAGGATTACACATTCACCCACGCACACTCCCGCACATACATATACATATACAGGATTACACACACACACACACACACACACACACACACACACACACACACACACACACACACACTCATATACACACATATACATATACAGGATTACACATAGACACACACACACTCACACCCACATCCATTTACATATACAGGATTTCACACTGACACACACACTCATATACATATACAGGATTACACACACACACGCACACACACACTCCCACACACACATATACATATACAGCATTACAAACACACACTCCCACACACACATGTATAAATAAAGGATTACACATCGACACACAGCCACACTCCCACTGACACATATGCATATATAGGAATACACACAGACACACTCCCTCCCACAAACACATATACATATACAGGATTACACACAGACACATGCACTCAATCCCACACACACATATACATATATACATATACACACACACACAAACACACATGCACAGACACTTGCATATACAGGATTAAACATAGAAAGACACACACAATCCCACACGAACATATACATATACAGGATTACAGACAGACACACACACACTCCCACACACTTATATACACAAACAGGATTGCACCAAGATAAACACACATATACATATACAGGATTGCACATAGACACACACAGACACTCTCCCACACACATATAGACAGGACTACAGACAGACTCACAATACTCTTACACATACACACATACATATACAGAATTACACATAGACACACACACACACTCCCACGCACACGCATACATATATAGGGTTACACGCAGACACACACACTCATTCCCACATGCACATATACATATACAGGTTTACACAAACACACACACACATGCACACTCCCACACACACATATACATATACAGGATTACACACAGACACAAACACACTCTCACCATACATATACATATACAAAATTACACATTGACACACACACACTCATTCCCACATGCACATATACATATACAGGTTTACACAAACACACACACACATGCACACTCCCACACACACATATACATATACAGGATTACACACAGACACAAACACACTCTCACCATACATATACAGAATTATACATAGACACACACACACACTCCCACACACTCATATACATATACCAGAACACACATAGACACACATACACTCCCACAGACTAATTCATATGCACAGACTCTTACAGACAGATAAACATAGACAATATTACACATAGACACACAGACGCACTCCGACACACACATATGCATATATAGGATTAGACACAGAGACACACACACTCTGACCACACATATACATATACAAGATTACACATAGACACACACACGCACATACACTATCCCACACACACATCTAAATATACAGGATTATGCACAGACACACACACTCCCACACACGCATATACATATACAAAATTACACACAAACACACATAAACTCTCACCGCATGTATACATATACAAGATTACACATAGACACACACACACACTCTCCCACACTCACATTTACATATACAGGATTACACATAGACACACACACTCCCACACACATATACATTTACAGGATTATGCATAAACACACACACAAACTCCCACATGCACATATACATATACAAGATTACACACGCACACACACACCCACACACACATATACATATACAGGATTACACATAGACACACACACATGCTCCCACATGCGCACATACATATACAGGATTACACATGGACACACACATATGCCCATGCACACCTATACGTATATAGGATTACACGCACACACACACACATTCCCACATGCACATACACATGTACAGGATTGCACACAGAAACACACACAGACTTTGACACACATATATACATATACAGGATTACACACAGACATACACACACTCTCACCACGCATATACATATACAATATTACACATAGACACACACATGAACGCACCCACAAACACATATACATATAGAGGATTGCACTCACTCACTCCCACACACACATATACACGTACAGGATTACACACAGACAGACACACATAGATTCCTACACACTCATATACATATACGGGATTAGACATAGACACACACTCACACACACATATACATATACAGGATTACACACAACCACACACGTTCTCACACATACACATATACATATGCAGGACCATACATAGACACTTACACACGTGCTCCCACACAAACATATACATAAATACAGTTACACACACGCAGTCCTACATACACATATACATGTACAGGATTACACGCAGACACACAAACACTCACCCACTCAAATATACATATACAGGGTTACACACACACACACACACACACACACACACACAGCCTCTCACACATATACATATACAGAATTACACATAGACACACACATGCAGACTGCCACATATACATATACAGGATTACACTCACTCACTCCCAAACACACATATACACGGAAAGGATTACACACAGACAGACACACACAGATTCCTACACACAATATACATATACAGGATTAGACATAGACACACACACACTCCTACACACACATATACATATATAGCATTACACTCACTCACTCCCACACAAACATATACACGTAGAGGATTACGCACAGACAGACACAAAAACACATCCCCACATGCACCTGTACATATACAGCATTGCACACAGACACACACTCAGACACCCACACAGGCATGTACATATACTGGACTACTCATAGACACATGCACCAACTTCCACACACACATATACATTTGTAAGATTACACATAGACACACACATAGACTCCCACACACTTATACATATACAGGATTACACATAGACACACACACACACACACACACACAATCACACACACACACACACACACACACACACACACACACACACACACACACAAACACTTATACATATACAGGATTACACATAGACACACACACACTCTCACCACACATATACATATACAAGATATATACACACATTCAAACTCCCATACACAAATATAAAGATATACAGGATTACACACTCATACTCCCATACACACATATACGTATATAGGATTACACACAGACGCACACAAACACACACACTTTCACACACATATATACATATACTGGATTACACACAGACACTCACACTCCCACACACACATATACATGTACAGGATTTCACACTGACACACACACTGCCTCTCACACATATACATATACAGAATTACACATAAATATACACACACACACTTACACACACATATACATATACAATATTACACATAGACACACACATGCATACTCCCACACAAACATGTACTTATACAGGGTTACACACACACACTCCCACATACATATATAGATGTACATGCAGACACACAAAAACTCTCTCACAAATATACACATACCTGCTTACACACAGACGCACACACACACTCCTACACACACTTACACATATACAGGATTACACATAGACACACACACACACTCCCTCATGCACATATACAAATAGAGATTACACATCAACACACACTTCCACACGCACACATACATATACAGGATTACACACACAGACACTCCCACAAACACATATACATATACAGAATTACACATAGACATACACACACACTCCAACGCACACACACACACACACACACACATATATATATATATATATACAGGATTACATATAGACACACACACACTACAACAAACAAATATAGATGTACAGGATTACACACAGACACATGTACACTCCCAAGCAGACATATACATATATATGATTACACGCAGACACACAAAGCTATATATGTAGAGGATTACACACAGACAGACACAAAACCACATTCCCACATGCACATGTACATATACAGGATTGCAAATGGACACACACTCAGACACCCACACGCGCATATACATATACTGCATTACACATAGACAGATTGACCATCTTTCACATACACATATATATATGCAGGATTACATATAGTCACACACACACACTCCCACTCCCACACACATATACATATACAGGATTACACATAGACACAAACACACACACACCCACACACAGTTATACATATACAGGATCACACATACACAATCCCACACACATATTCATATACAGGATTGCACTCAGATACACACACAGACTCCCACAGGCACATAAACATATATTGGATTACACATTGACACAGGCACAAACTTTCACACGCACATATACATGTGCAGGATTACACAGACTCAAACACACACTCCCACACACATGTACATATACAGGATTTCACATAGACACACACACACACACTCCCACACACACATAAACATATACAGGATTACCCACAGACATACACACACTCTCACCACACATATACATATACAAGATTACACATATATACAAACATTCAAACTCCCACACACACATAAACATATACAGGATTACACACAGTCACACACACACGTTCTCACACATACACCTATACATATACAGGATTATACATAGACACAAACACTCACTCCCACACAAACATATACACATAGAGGATTACGCACAGACAGACACAAAAACACATCCCCACATGCACATGTACATATCCAGCATTGCACACTGACACACACTCAGACATCCACACAGGCACGTACATATACTGGGCTACTCATAGACACATGCACCAACTTCCACACACACATATACATTTGTAAGATTACACATAGACACACACACACACACACACACTCCCACACACTTATACATATACAGGATTACACATAGACACACACACACTCTTACCACACATATACATATACAAGATTACATATATATACACACATTCAAACTCCCACACACAAATATAAAGATATACAGGATTACACACACATACTCCCATACACACATATACGTATATAGGATTACACACAGACACAGACACACACACACACACACACACTTTCACACACATATATACATATACTGGATTACACACAGACACTCACACTCCCACACACACATATACATGTACAGGATTTCACACTGACACACACACTGCCTCTCACACATATACATATACAGAATTACACATAAATACACACACACACTTACACACACATATACATATACAATATTACACATAGACATACACATGCATACTCCCACACAAACATGTACTTATACAGGGTTACACACACACACTCCCACATACATATATAGATGTATATGCAGACACACAAAAACTCTCTCACAAATATACACATACATGCTTACACACAGACGCACACACACACTCCTACACACACTTACACATATACAGGATTACACATAGACACACACACACACACACTCCCTCATGCACATATACAAATATAGGATTACACATCTACACACACTTCCAAACGCACATATACATATACAGGATTACACACACAGACACTCCCACACACACATATACATATACAGAATTACACATAGACATACACACACCCTCCAACGCACACACACATATATATATACAGGATTACATATAGACTCACACACACACTACAACAAACAAATATAGATGTACAGGATTACACACAGACACATGTACACTCCCAAGCAGACATATACATATATATGATTACACGCAGACATACAAAGCATATACATATAGAGGATTACACACAGACAGACACAAAAACACATTTCCACATGCACATGTACATATACAGGATTGCAAATGGACACACACTCAGACACCCACACATGCATATACATATACTGCATTACACATAGACAGATTGACCAACTTCCACATACACATATACATATGCAGGATTACACATAGACACACACACACACTCCCACTCCCACACACATATACATATACAGGATTACACATAGACACACAAACACACACACACACACACACACACACACAGACACACACACACACACACACACACTGTTATACATATACAGGATCACACATACACAATCCCACACACATATACATATACAGGATTGCACTCAGATACACACACAGACTCCAACAGGCACATAAACATATATTGGATTACACATAGACACAGGCACAAACTTTCACACGCACATATACATGTGCAGGATTACACAGACTCAAAAACACACTCCCACACACATGTACGTATGCAGGATTTCACATAGACACACACACACACACTCCCACACACACATAGGCATATACAGGATTACCCACAGACATACACACACTCTCACCACACATATACATATACAAGATTACACATATATACAAACATTCAAACTCCCACACACACACAAACATATACAGGATTACACACAGTCACACACACACGTTCTCACACATACACCTATACATATACAGGATTATACAGAGACACAAACACATGCTCCCACACAAACATATACATATACAGGATTACACACACACACACTCCCACATACACATATACATGTACAGGATTACACAGACTCAAACACACACTCCCACACACATGTACATATCCAGCATTTCACATAGACAGCCACACACACTCCCACACACACATATACATATACAGGATTAAACTCATTCACTCCCACACACACATATACATGTACAGTATTTCACACAGACACACAGACAGACATTCCTACACACATATATACAAACACAAGATTAGACATAGACACACACACACTCCCACACATACATATACAAGTACAGGATTACACCCAGACACACAAAAACCCTCACACAAATATACACATACATGCTTACACACAGAAGCACACACACACTCCCACACACACTTACACATATACAGGATTACACATAGACACACACACACACACTCCCTCATGCACATATACAAATATAGGATTATACATCGACACACACACACACACTTCCACACGCACATATACATATACAGGATTACACACAAAGACACTCCCACATACACATATACATATACAGAATTACACATAGACACACTCCCACGCGCACACACATATATATATATATATATACAGGATTACACATAGACACACACACACACACTCCCTCATGCACATATACAAATATAGGATTATACATCGACACACACACACACACTTCCACACGCACATATACATATACAGGATTACACACAAAGACACTCCCACATACACATATACATATACAGAATTACACATAGACACACACACACACTCCCACGCGCACACACACATATATATATATATACAGGATTACATATAGACACACACACACACACACACTGCCTGTCACACATATACATATACAGAATTACACATAGACACACACATGCAGACTGCCACACACATATACATATACAGGATTACACTCACTCACTCCCAAACACAAATATACACGGAAAGGATTACACACAGACAGACACACACAGATTCCTAATTACAATATATAAATACAGGATTAGACATAGACACACACACACACCCACACACACATATACATATACAGCATTACACTCACTCACTCCCACACAAACATATACACATAGAGGATTACGCACAGACAGACACAAAAACACATCCCCACATGCACATGTACATATACAGCATTGCACACAGACA
Source organism: Isurus oxyrinchus (assembly GCA_026770705.1). Taxonomy (NCBI): domain Eukaryota; kingdom Metazoa; phylum Chordata; class Chondrichthyes; order Lamniformes; family Lamnidae; genus Isurus; species Isurus oxyrinchus. The sequence continues at coordinate 62,073,000 of JANJGN010000013.1, forward strand.
CACATTCAGACACCCACACGGGCATATACATATACTGGACTACTCATAGACACATGCACCAGCTTCCACACACACATATACATATGCAAGATTACACATAGACACACACACAGACTCCCACTCACTTATACATATACAGGATTACACATAGACACACACACACACACAATCACACACACACACACACACACACACACAAACACTTATACATATACAGGATTACACATAGACACACACACACACATATACATATACATGATTGCACACAGATACACACACGACTCCCACAGGCACATATACATATACTGGATTACACATAGACACATGCACAAACTTCCACACGCACATATATATATGCAGGGTTACACATAGACACAAACACACACTCCCACACACATATACATATAAAGGATTACACATAGACACACACACACACTTATACATATACAGGATTACACGCAGACACACACACACACACACACACACACACACTCCCATACACACATATACGTATATAGGATTACACACAGACACACACACACACACACACTGTCACACACATATATACATATACTGGATTACACACAGACACTCACACTCCCACACACACATATACATGTACAGGATTTCACACTGACACACACACTGCCTCTCACACATATACATATACAGAATTACACATAAATACACACACACACACACTTACACACACATATACATATACAATATTACACATAGACACACACATGCACACTCCTACACAAACATGTACTTATACAGGGTTACACACACACACTCCCACATACATTTATAGATGTACATGCAGACACACAAAAACTCTCTCACAAATATACACATACATGCTTACACACAGACGCACACACACACTCCTACACACACTTACACATATACAGGATTACACATAGACACACACACACTCCCTCATGCACATATATAAATAGAGATTACACATCAACACACACTTCCACATGCACATATACATATACAGGATTACACACACAGACACTCCCACACATGCATATACATATACAGAATTACACATAGACATACACACACACTCCAACGCACACACACACATATATATACAGGATTACATATAGACTCACACACACACTACAACAAACAAATATAGATGAACAGGATTACACACAGACACATGCACACTCCCAAGCAGACATATACATATATATGATTACACGCAGACACACAAAGCATATACATATAGAGGATTACACACAGACAGACACAAAAACACATTCCCACATGCACATGTACATATACAGGATTGCAAATGGACACACACTCAGACACCCACACATGCATATACATATACTGCATTACACATAGACAGATTGACCAACTTCCACATACACATATACATATGCAGGATTACACATAGACACACACACACAATCCAACACACATATACATATACAGGATTGAAAACAGATACACACACAGACTCCCACAGGCACATATACATATATCGGATTACAAATAGTACATGCACAAACTTCCACACGCACATATATACATGCATGGTTACACATAGACACAAACACACCCTCCCACACACATATACATATACAGGATTACATATAGACACACACACACACTCCCACACACACGTATACATATACAGGGTTACATGCAAATGCACACACACAGACTCCCAGACACATTCACATATACAGGATTACACATACACAGACACACACACACACACCCACACACACACAAACACTCCCACACACACATATACACATACAGGATTACACATACACACACACACACTCCGGCACACACATATGCATATACAGGATTACACACACACACACTCACCACACATATACAAGAACAAGATTACACATAGATACACAGGTTCAAACTCCCACACACACATATACATATACAGGATTAGACACACATACACCCACACACACGCATACATGTACAGGATTACACACGGACACACACGCACACTTTCTCACTTTTATATATACATATACAGGATTACACACAGACACTGACACTCCCCCCCCCCCACACACATATACATATACAGGTTTACACATAAACACACACACACACACTTGCTAACACATATACATATAGAATATTACGCATTGACACACACATGAACACTCCCACACACACATACACATATACAGGATTACACTCACTCACTCCCACACACACATATACATGTACAGGAATACACACAGTCAGACACACACACTCCCACATATACATATACATATACAGGATTACACACATTCACACACACATGTTCTCACACATACACATATACATATACAGGATTATACATAGACACACACACACGCATCCACACAAACATTTACAAATACAGGATTACACCTAGATACACACACGCACTCCCACATATACGTAGACGTATACAGGATCACACATCAACACACACACTCTTACCATGCATATACCTATACAAGATTACACATAGACACACACATGCACACTCCCACATACACATATACATGTACAGGATTACACACAGACACATTAACACTTTCACAGACAAAAAAACATATACAGGCTTACACACAGATGCACAAACACACTTACACATATACAGGATTACACATAGACACACACACACACACACGCATACACACTCCCTCAAGCACCTATACATATACAGGATTACACATCAACTCACACACACATTTCCACACACACATATACATATACAGCATTACACACGGAGACACACCCACACACACACATACATATACAGAATTACACATAGACACACACACACACATACATATATACATATACAGGATTACACACACACACACACACACACACACACACACACACACACAAACACACACTCACACACATATTCATATACAGGTTTGCACATAGACACACACACACATACACACTCACACACACACATATACATATACAGGATTACACACAGTCATACACACGTGTTCTCACACATAAACCTATTCATATACAGGATTATACATAGACACAAACACACGCTCCCACACAAACATATACATATACAGGGTTACACACACACACACTCCCACATACACATATACAGGATTACACGTAGACACACAAACGCTCTCTCACACAAATATACATATACAGGATTACACAAAGATGCACACACACACTCCCCCACACACCTCTTCATATACAAGATTACACATAGACACACACACACACTCCCACACACACATATTTAGATATATATGTAAAGGATTATATATAGACAAACACACGTACACACACTACAATAAACAAATATACATGGACAGGATTACACACCGACACATGCACAAACTCCCACATGCACTTATGCATATACAGGATTACACATAGATGCACACATGCACACTCCCACACACACATATACATATACTGGATTACACACAGACACCCACAGACAGCCACACAGATATATACACATACAGGATTACACATAGACACACACACACACACATATACATATACAGGATTACACACAGACACACACACTCCCACAACCACATTTACATATACAGGATTACACCATAGACACACACACATACCCCCAAGCAGACATATACGTATATATGATTACACATAGACACACACAAACACTCCCACTCACACATATAAATATATATGATTACCCAGAGACATACACACAGTCTCACCACACATGTACATATACAAGATTACACATAGACACACATGCAAACTCCCACACACAAATATCGATATAGAGGATTACCCACATACATTTACGTAGACAGGATTACACAAACACACACACACACACACACACACACACACACACACACACACACACACACACACACACACACACACACACACACACACACACACACACACACAAACATATACATGTACAGGATTACACACAGACACACACACACACATTCACCCACATCTATCCACATACAGGATTACACATAGGCATTCATAATCCCACAGACACATATACATGTACAGGATTACACACAGACACACACACACACTCCCTCACACACATATACATATACAGGTTCAAACATAAATAGACACACAGACTCTTATGCACTCAAAACCATATACAATATTACACATAGACACACAGAGACATTCCGACACACACATATGAATACACACAGGAATACACACAGATGCACATACACTCTCACCACACATATACATATACAAGATTATACATAGACACACACATGCACACTTCCACACACATATTCATATGCAGGATTACACATAGACACACACACACACACTCCCACTCACACATATGCATATATAGGATTACCCACAGACATACACACAGTCTCACCACACATGTACAGATACAAGATTACACTTGGACACACTTGCAAACACCCACACTCACATATCGATATATAGGATTACCCACACCCACTCTCACACATATTTACATATATAGGCTTACACATAGACACACACACACTCCCACACACATATTCATATCCAGGATTACACTCACTCCCACACAAACATATACACATAGAGGATTACACACAGACAGACACAAACACACACTCCCAAATACACATATACATGTACAGGATTACACGCAGACAAACAAACACTCTCACACACAAATATACATATACAGGCTTACACACAGACACACACACAGACACTACCACACACACACATATATATATATACAGTATTATACATAGACACACACACACACACACACTCCTTCACGCACATATACATATACAAGATTACACATAGACACACACATGCAAACTCCCACACACACATATACATGTACAGGATTACACACACATGCTCGCACAAACACATATACATGTACAGGATTACACACAGAAACTCACACACACACACACACTCACTCTCACACACACATATACATGTACAGGTTTACGCACAGACAGACACTCACGCACACTCCTACACACACACATATACAGATATACAGGATTACATATAGACACACACACACACACACACACACACTCCCACACACACATATACATATACAGGATTAAACACAGACACACTCTCACACATACACATATACTTGTGCAGGATTGCACACAGGCACACACATACTCTCACACACAAGCATATACATATATTGATTACATGTACACACATACACACGCTCCTGCACACATATATGTATCCAGGATTACTCATACACACACATATATAGATATACAGGATTAAACATAGACATACACACACTCCCACACACACATATATATACAGGATTACACACAGACGCACACTCATACTCCCACACACACATGTATATATACAGGATTACACGTAGACTCACACACACACTCCCTCACGCACATATACATATACAGGATTACACATCAATGCGCACATACACATCCACATGCTCATATACATATACAGACTTACAGACACAGACACACCCAGACACACATATACATATACAGGGTTACATGTACACACATACACACACTCCTGCACACATATATGTATCCAGGATTACTCACACACACACATATATAGATATACAGGATTAAACATAGACTCACACACACTCCCACACACACACACACATATATATGCACGATTACACACATACGCACACTCATACTCCCACACACACATGTACATATACAGGATTACATGTAGACACACACACACACACACACACTCCCTCATGCACATATACATATACATCATTACACATCGATGCGCACACACACGTCCACATGCTCATATACATATACAGGCTTACAGACACAGACACTCCCAGACACACATATACAAATACAGGATTACATGTAGACACACACAGACACACACACTCCCAGACACACACATATATACACAGAATTACACATAGACACATACACACCCTCCCACACATAAATTTACATAAAGAGAATTACACATAGATACACACACACACTGTTCACACACATATACATATACAGGATTACACATAGACTCACACATGCACACTCACACACACACATATACATAATCAGGATTGCACACACACACTCCCAGACACACACATATATACACAGGATTACACATAGACACATACACACCCTCCCACACACCAATTTACATAAAGAGAATTATACATAGATACACACACATACTCTTCACACACATATACATGTACAGGATTACACAGAGACACACACACATGCACTCGTACACACACATGTACAGATATACAGGTTTAAACATAGACACACATACACTCTCCCACACACACATATACATGTAGAGGATTACACACAGCCATACACACACACACATTCACACACATACATACCTATACAGGATTACACACAGACACACACACACCCACACACAAATATACACATACAGGCTTACACACAGACACACACACAAACTCCCACACACACACATCCATATACTGGATTACTCATAGACACACACACGCCCTCACGCACATGTACATATACAGGATTACACATCGATACACACACTACTTCCACATGCACATATACATATACAGGATTACATACTTACAGACACTCCCACACACACACATACATATGCAGGATTACATATAAACACACACACACACTCCCACACACAAATATACATATGCAGGATTTCACACATACACACACACACCCACACACATATACATATACAGGATTACACATAGACACACACACATACTTCCACACACACATACACATATACAGGATTACAGACAGACACACTCTCACACTACCCCACACACATATACATACAGAGCATTACAGACACACACAGATATACATGTGCAGGATTACACACAGGCACATACATACTCTCACACACACACATATACATATGCAGCATTACACGTACACACATACACACACTCCCACACACATATACATATCCAGGATTACACCTAGGCACACACCCACACTCCCATACACACATAAACATATACAGGATTACACCTAGATACACACACACACTCTTCCACACACATAGACAAATACAGGATTACACCTAGACACACACACACACTCTCACACACAAATACGCATACAGGATTACACATAGACACACAGACACACTCTCACACATCCATAAACATAAACAGGATTACGCATGGACACACACATTCTCACACACACATGTACATATACAGGATTACATATAGACACACACACACACTCTCACACACAAATATACATACACAGAATTACACACAGACGCATGCACACATTCCCACTTGCATTTATACATATACAGAACTACACTTAGACACACACATGCACACTCCCACACACACATATAGATATACAGCGGTACACGCAGATACACACACAAACACACGCACACTCCCACACACACATATACACATACAGGATTATGCATAGACACACACAAACTCCCACACACACATATACATATGCAGGATTACACATAGACACACTCTCTCACATACTCAATATATATATATATACAAGATTACAGATAGACACACACACACTCTCCCACACACGCATATACATATACAGGATTACACACAGACACACACACACAAACTCCCTCACACACAGATACATATACAGGATTACACATAAATACACACTAACACTCTTACACACACATATACATATACAATATTACATATAGACACAAACATGCACACTCCCACACACACATATACATATACAAGTTTGCACATAGACACACACACACACACTCACACACACACACACACACACACACACACACACATATATATATATATATATGTATATATACAGGATTGCACATACATACACACACACACACTCCCACACACACATATACATATATAGGGTTACACACAGACACACGGACAGACTTCCACACGCACTTATACATATACAGGATTACACTTAGACACACACATACATGTTCCCACACCCACATACATATATACAGGATTACACAGACACACACACACACACACACATATATACATACACAGGATTACACATAGACACACACACACACCCACACACAAATATACATATGCAGGATTACACACATACACACCCACACACATATACATATACAGGATTACACATAGATACACACACACTCTCCCACACACACACATATACATATACAGGAATACACATAGACAGACACACACACACCCACACACATATACATATACAGGATAACACATAGACACACTCTCTCACACACTCAATATATATATATATATATACAAGATTACAGATAGACACACACACACTCTCCCACACACGCATATACATATACAGGATTACACACAGACACACACACACAAACTCCCTCACACACAGATACATATACAGGATTACACATAAATACACACTAACACTCTTACACACACATATACATATACAAGTTTACACATAGACACACACACACACTCACACACACACACACACACACACACACACACACACACACACACACGTATACATATATAGGGTTACACACAGACACACGCACAGACTTCCACACGCACTTATACATATACAGGATTACACTTAGACACACACATACATTCTCCCATACCCACATACATATATACAGGATTACACAGACACACACACACACACACACACACACACACACACACACACACACACACACACACACATATATACATACACAGGATTACACATAGACACACATACACACCCACACACATATACATATACAGGATTACACATAGATACACATACACTCTCCCACACACACACATATACATATACAGGAATACACATAGACAGACACACACATTCCCACACACATATACATATGCAGGATTACACATAGACACACACACACACTCCCACACACACACACATATACATCTACTGAATTACACATAGACACACAGATACACACCCACACACACATATGCATATACAGAATTACACACAGACACAAGCACACTCTCACCACGCTTATACTATAGAAGATTACACATAAACACCCACATGCACACACCCACACATAAACAGGATTACACACTTACAGACACTCCCGCACACACATATACATATACAGGATTACATATAGACCCACACACGCACTCCCACACACACATATTCATAAAGAGGATTACACATAGATGCACACACAGACTCCCCTCACACACATTTACATGTACAGGTTTACACACAGACACACACACACACACACACACCTACACACACATATATAGATATGAAGGATTACACATATACACACACACTCCCACACACACATATACATATACAAGATTACAGATAGACACACACACACACTCCCACACACACATATACATATACAGGATTACAGACACACACTCCCCACACACAGATATACTTGTGCAGGATTACACACAGGCACAAACATACTCTCACACACACACATATACATATACAGGATTACACGTACACACATACACACACTCCCACACACATATACATATCCAGGATTACAGCTAGGCACACACCCACACTCCCACGCACACATATACATATACAGGATTACAGCTACATACGCACACACACTCCCACACACACAAAGACAAATACAGGATTACACCTAGACACACATACACACTCTCACACACACACATATACATATGCAGGATTACACATAGACACACACACACACATACATCTACTGAATTACACATAGACACACAGATACACACCCACACACACATATGCATATACAGAATTACACACAGACACAGACACACACTGACCACGCTTATACATATACAAGATTACACAGAAACACACACATGCACACACCCACACATATACAGGATTACACATAGACACACACACTCCCACTGCACATATACATATACAGGATTACACATAGACACACACACACACTCCCAGACACACATATACATATACAGGATTACACACAGATACACGCAGTCCCACACACACATATACATATACAGGATTACACACACACACACACACACACACACACTCTTACACACACATATCCAAGATTACACATAGACACACACATGCACACACACACACACATATACATATACAGGATTACACACACACACACACACACACACATATACATGTACAGAATTACACACAGACACACACACACATGCACTCCTACACACACATATATAAAAATGCAGGATTACACATAGACACACACTCACACTCCCACACACACTTATACATATACAGGTTTACACACAGACACGCAGACACACACTCACACACACACATATACATATACAGGCTTACAGACACACACTCCCATACACAAATATACATGTACAGGATTACACACAGGCACACACATACTCTCTCACACACACATATACATATACTGGATTACACATACACACACTCCCACACACATATACATATACAGGATTACAGCTAGGCACACACATGCACACTCCCACACATACATAAACATATACAGGATTACACCTAGACACACACACACACTCCCACACACACATAAACACATACAGGATTACACCTAGACACACACACACACACACACTCCCACACACACATATACATATACGGGATTACACATCGACACACACACACTTCCACACGCTCACATACATATAAAGCATTACACACACAGACACTCCTACACACACATATACATATACAAGATTACACATAGACACATGCACACACTCCCACACACACATATACATATATAGGGTTACACACGGACACACACACAGACTCCCACACGCACTTATACATGTACAGGATTACACTTAGACACACACATACATGCTCCCACACCCACATACATATATACAGGATTACACATACACACAGACACACACACACACACACACACACACACACACATATATACATACACAGGATTACACATAGACACACACACACACCCACACACAAATATACATATGCAGGATTACACACATACACACCCACACACATATACATATACAGGAATACACATAGACAGACACACACACTCCCACACACATATACATATGCAGGATTACACATAGACACACACACACACTCCCACACACACACATATACATCTACTGAATTACACATAGACACACAGATACACACCCACACACACATATGCATATACAGAATTACACACAGACACAAACACACTCTCACCACGCTTATACATATACAAGATTACACAGAAACACACACATGCACACACCCACACATATACAGGATTACACATAGACACACACACTCCCACTGCACACATACATATACAGGATTACACATAGACACACACACACACTCCCAGACACACATATACATATACAGGATTACACACAGATACACGCAGTCCCACACACACATATACATATACAGGATTACACGCACACACACACACACTCTTACACACACATATACATATACAGGATTACACGCACACACACACACACACTTACACACACATATCCAAGATTACACATAGACACACACATGCACACACACACACACACATATACATATACAGGATTACACACACACACTCACACACACATATATACATGTACAGAATTACACACAGTCACACACACATGCACTCCTACACACACATATATAAAAATGCAGGATTACACATAGACACACACTCACACTCCCACACACACTTATACATATACAGGATTACACACAGACACGCAGACACACTCTCACACACACACATATACATATACAGGCTTACAGACACACACTCCCATACACAAATATACATGTACAGGATTACACACAGGCACACACATACTCTCTCACACACACATATACATATACTGGATTACACATATACACACTCCCACACACATATACATATACAGGATTACAGCTAGGCACACACATGCACACTCCCACACATACATAAACATGTACAGGATTACACCTAGACACATACACACACTCTCACACACAAATACACATACAGAATTACACATAGACACACAGACACATTCTCACACATCCATAAACATATTCAGGATTACACATCGACACACACACTCTCACACACACACACATATACATATACAGGATTACACATAGACACACACACACACTCCCATACACACATATACACATACAGGATTACACATGGACACACACACTCTCACACACACATAAATTTATACAGGATTGCCCATGGAGACACACACTCTCACACACATATATACATATGCAGGATTACACATAGACACACACACTCCCATACACACATATACATGTATAGGATTACACACAGGCACACACATACTCTCTCACACACACATATACATATACAGGATTACACATACACACATATAAACACTCCCACACACATATACATATACAGGATTATAGCTAGGCACACACATGCACACTCCCACACACACATAAACATATACAGGATTACACCTAGACACACACACACACTCCCACACACACGTAGACATATACAGGATTACACCTAGACACACACACACACTCTCACACACAAATACACATACAGGATTACACATAGACACACACACACACTGCCATATACACATACAGGATTCCACATGGACACACACACTCTCACACACACATAAATATATACAGGATTGCCCATGGAGACATACACTCTCACACATGTATATACATATACAGGATTACACATAGACACACACACTCCCACACACACGTATACATATACAGGATTACACATAGACACACACACACACTCCCACACACACATATACATAAACAAGATTACACATAGATAGACACACACACACACACTCCCACACACACATAAACATATACAGGATTACATCTAGATACACACACGCACTCCCACACACACGTAGACGTATACAGGATCACACATCGACACACACACACTCTTACCATGCATATACCTATACAAGATTACACATAGACACACACATGCACACTCCCACACACACATAAACATATACAGGATTACACCTAGACACTCACACACACTCTCACACACAAATACACATACAGGATTACACATAGACACACAGACACACTCTCACACACATATATACATATTCAGGATTACACATAGACACACACACACTCTCACACACATATACGGCTGGACATCCTCCCAATGACAGCCAGATGTCCCACATTCCACCATTCAATGCTCATTAGAGGAAAATGTCAGTGGGCCTGCTGGGATGGCGGAGATGAGCTCCCACCAACTCTTTGGGTCGTGGGTGCTGATCCCAAACATCCTGAAAATTCAGGCCAAGGGACACACACTCACACACATATACAGCAAAAGATAGGCAGGAATACATATAAACACATACACACACATATACATATACAGGAACACATGCACACACATACAAACAAATATATATACAAGAATAAACATAGAATGTGCCCGTTCACATTGATATACTGGAATGACAAGGATTCCGAGTGATAGGTAATGGTGGGGAGGTGGAAGGTGAGGTCAGGGGGGTCAACAGCGATGGGGGAAAGGACATGGGTAACTGGGGGAGGGGAGAGGATGGGGAGCTGATAAAAATCTAAATGACTACCATGGCTGTTGAAATGGAAAGTGAGCGAAGCCTCATGTTGGATGGGCACAGGTAATGCATGGGAGTGTGAACAGAGGGCGGGCGGAGATGCAGGTCAGTTCAGAAGGACAACTGAAAGAGAACCCCAGCAGGCAGCATTGAAAATGCTCAGGACATCGAGATCAGTGTGATGGATGTGTGGGAGAGTGCTTGCACGAGGCTCCGAACAGCCCTGCCACCCACACACACACACACACACTGCTCCCACCAGAATCATTCATGGGCTGGCTGCATGCAGCTGAACTGCTAGTGGGGCGGGCTGTGGGAGGACTCACGAAGCCTGTCAATGAAGCTGAAAGACACCATTATATATTTTCAGATAATAAAATGACAATATGTGTTCACCTGTGCTGCCACTTGTGATAGAATTTCTTAATTTTTCTCGGCTTACAATTTCTTCTAGGTGCTGCCCTGACATCCACAGTAAATATGCAATGGTTGGCCCTGTTGCCTCTGATGACTTTGGTGTAGATCTCTGGAGTGCCAAGGCCTTGGGGGCCCCGGCTTGCTTTGGCTGTCCTCCTGTGGGCCAGCTGCTCCCTCTGTGGTGACAGAGGACGAGGCTGAGGGGGCACAGGCAAAGGGGACTTGGAGGGAGAGGACAGCTTTTGGGATTCCTGAGTGGATGACCCAGGGGTGTCCAGCTGCCGCTGCTCCACCCTTGGGTGCCCGGGGACCCCTGCCTGACTCCTTGAGGAGAAGGAGCACATAGAGGGATGTTGAGGTGCCCATTTCCCTGTCACGTTGTCACTGCAGGATTTCACCCATAGATACTGTGATGGAGAGCTGGTCTGCACACATCTCCACATCCTGCTGGACCAAGGTCTCCATGGCATCCGCCATCCACACCATGGAGACTTCCATACATGCAAATGTGGGCACCAATTAATCAGAGAGCAGGTGGGCATACTACGATTCGTGTGCCACCATGTTGAGGGCTTTCAACAGCTCTGTGTGATGTTCCCACGCCTTCTGCTGACTCTCTAGGATGAGTTGCGAGGCTGAATCCAGAGGCTCGTCATCTGACTGCGGGGACCTCACAGGTGCCTCTTCCCCAACAGCCCTCCGAGTGTCGGGGAGCTCAGCTGAATCTGCCTCCTCCTGCTGTGGACACGTCCATGCGGTGACCACCTGATTGTGAACCCAAACCTGCTCTAAGTCCCACCAAGGTGTGTATCTCTGCACTGGTGCAGGGTGTGGGTAAACGCTGTGACATGTCTTCCAGGCTGCTTATTTCCAGCTCTTCAATGGAGGAGGTGTCCTCTTGGCTGGAGGTGAGGATGTGGATGGAGCAGAGGGACTGGCTGGCTGAGGGTGTCAGTCACTTGGCAGAGCTCCCTGTGAACCAAAGTAGAGATAATTAGTGCATGGCAGCAGAGTCAAAAGCAGGAGAGGGAACACTCACATTGTGTTGAGAGAGAGATGATGTGGTGCAGGATCCTCATGTGGGTGTTTGCCATCGACCTCATTCTCACCACAGGCATGGTCCACATCTCCACCAGTCAGTGAGATGGCCGATCCTCAAAGAGAGTGAGAGGTCTAATGTGGGCCATTCCACCCCCGGTCTGGGACCTCTCCCTGCTGATGTGAGGCAGCTTCTCCTGCGTGAAAACAGATGGAGAGAGCGTGAGCACGACACATGGCCCTGTGAGGAATGTTTGTGTGGTGAGTGGAGCCATGGACAGGATGAGGACGCGAGATCCAGAGGATATGAGCCTGATGGAGATGTGAGGGTGTGTGTGAGAATTAGTGGTGTTGTCCCTTCAGGTGTGAGACCCCTGTGGATGTGTGATGGGTTTGTGAGTGTAAGAGTTGTGAGCATTGAGGTGGTTGAGTTACCCTAGCGGAATGGATGAGAAAATTCATCCTCTTCCTGCAGGCTGACCTCCTCTGTGCTCTGGTGGAGCTGACTGCCGAGCCACCGCCTCCCAGGCTGGATTGGTGATTCTGGCGGAACTCCTGCGGCCAGAGCCGGGGTAGAGGATATCGCTTTGGCCTTCCACTGCGTCCAGCAAATGCCCCAGAGAGACGTTACTAAATTTGGGGGCTACCGTCTTCTTTACTTTCGGGGTCACCTGGAGCAGTCCTGGTCTGAAGACATGAAGTTGGCTGTGCTCTGGGGCGCTTTAAATATGGCTCTGGGAGTGAGGAAGCACTGAGGCCACTGTGTGGTGGACAAATCCGAGCCCACCTGCTAGCAATCTGGAGTGTTTCCGTGAATGCATTATTAATGAGGTGGGACATGCCAGGAAGGGGATGATACGGCGCAAAATTCGGCCATTACAGCCAGCAGGTAAAGTGTCTTTTTCCAGGCCCATCACAGCAAATCTGGGACGATTCTGCCCTTTATTCTTTTATGGGATGTCGGTGTCACTGGCAAGGCCCAGCAATTGTTGCCCATCCCTAATTGCCCTTGAACTGAGTGGCTTGCTAGGCTAGGCCATTGTAGAATGCAGTTAAGAGTCAACCACATTGCTGTGGGTCTGGAGTCACATGTAGTCCAGACCAGGTAAGGATGGCAGATTTCTCTCCCTAAAGGACATTAGTGAACAGAATGGGTTTTTACAACAATCAATGATAGTTTCATGGTCACCATGACTGAGACTAGCTTTAGATTCCAGATTTATTTACTGAATTCAAATTCCACCAGCTGCCATGGTGGGACTTGAACCTATGTCCCCAGAGCATTAGCTTGGGCCTCTGGATTACTAGTCCAGGGATTTTATCACCAGATGCTCCAGTCAAAGAAAACAACCTCTCAGTGTCCACTGTGTCAACCTCAGCACCCCCCGTCAGAATCTTGTACATTTCATTGAGATCATTTCTCAACCTTCTAACCTCCAGAGAATATTCAGCCAATTTACTCAGCCTCTTATCAGGGACCAGTCTAGTGAACCTCCACTGTACTGCCTCCAATGCAAATATATCCTTCCTTGGATATGGATACCAAACCTGCTCATAGTACTCCACGTGTGGTCTCACCAAAACCCTACACAACTGTAACAAGAATTCCTTACCTTTGTTCTCAAATCCCCTTGCAATAAAGGCCAGCATGCCGCCTGCCTTCCTAACTGCTTGTTGTACTTACATACTAATTTTCTTTGTTGCTTGCCAGAGGTCACCCAAATCTCCGTGAATATTAACATTTAAAAGTTTCCCACAATTTAGAAAATAATGTGTTTTACAGTTCTTAAGACATGCAGAGAGTGATCGCCTACAGCAGCAGCTGGAGTATTATTTTTCTCATGTATAGGCTGGGACCTAGATTGCAGTTTCTCACCTTATTGAGATACTATGGGATAATGTTTTGCCTTCAACACTTGGGCTGTAAGGTGATTTTGTGATAAACCCACCCACTCTTCATTGCATTTAACAGCATGAAGATTAGTTAAGCCCTGTAACAGACGGTTTCTACAACAGGCTGGTTTTACAACAGGCTGATTTTACAATAGGTGGATTCTACGACAGGCATATTCTACAACAGGCAGGTTCTACAACAAGCAGTTATAAAGCAGGCAGGACCTACAACAGGCAGATTCCACAACAGGCAGGTTCCACAACAGGCAGGTTCCACAACAGGTGGGTTCTACAACAGGCAGTTTTACAGCAGGTAGGTTCTACAACAGGCAAGTTCCATCACAGGCAGGTTCTACAACAGGCAAGTTCTACAACAGGTGGGTTCCACAACATGTGGGTTCTATAACTGGCAGGTTCCATCACAGGCAGGTTCTACAACAGACAAGTTCTACAACAGGTGGGTTCCACAACATGTGGGTTCCACAACAGGGTTCCACCATAGACGGGTTCTACAACAAGCAGGTTCTACAACAGGCAGGTTTGACAACAGGCAGGTTACACAACAGGCTGGTTCTCCACCAAGCAGTTTTACAGCAGGTGGGATCTACAACAGGCTGGTTCTACAACAGGCAGTTCTACAACAGGTGGGTTCCACCACAGGCAGGTTCCACCACAGGCGGGTTCTGCAACATGTGGGTCCTACAACAAGCAGTCATACAACAGCCGGGTTCCACCACAGGTGGGTTCTACAACATGTGGGTTCTACAACAAGCAGTTATATAGCACGCAGATCCTACAACAGGCAGATTCCGCAACAGGCATGTTCCATAACAGGGTTCCACCATAGATGGTTCTGCAACATGCAGGTTCCACAACAGACGGGTTCTACAACATACGGGTTCTATAACAAGTAGGTTCTACAACATGCAGTTTTACAGCAGGGGGGTTCTATCATAGGCAGATCCTACAACAGGAGGGTTTTACAACAGGTGGATTCTACAACAGGTGGACTTTATAGCAGCTGAGTTCTATAACAGGTAAGTTCGTAGAATCATAGATATTAATAGCACAGAAGGAACCCATTTTGCCCACCAGATCTGTGCAGGTGAAAAACTATCTATCCAATCTAATCGCACTTTCCAGCTTTCATTGCAATGCCCTACAGGTTACAGCACTTCAAGTATATTTCCAAATATGCTTTAAATTGGAGATTCTACCTCTATCGCCCTTTCAGTCAGTGAGTTCCAGGCGCCCACCACCTTCTCAGTGAAAAGCATTCTCCTCAACTCCCCTCTAATCTTTCAAACAATTACTTCAAACTCTGGTTATTGACCTCTCTACTAATGAAAATATCCACATTATTGAGACCTCTCATAATCTTTTACACCTCATTTAAATTCCCCTCAGTCTCCTCTTACCAAATAAAATGACCCCAGCTTACCCAAACTTTCCTTAAGGCCAAAATTCTCCATTCCTAGCAACATTCTTGTAAATCTTCTCTGTACTGCCTCTCATGTGATCACATTCTTCCTTTAATGCAGTGACCACAAATGTATGCTACACTCTAGCTGTGGCGCAAGTCGTGTTTTAGACAGTTCTATCATTACCTCCCTGCTCTTATACTCTAGGCATTGGCAAATAAAGGAAAACATCCCTTTTGCCTTTCTGACCAACTTATCTAACTGCCCTGCTACCTTCAGCAATCTGTAGACATGCCTCTAAGGTTCACCTGTTCCTCTGCACTTCTCGGTATTGTACCAGTTATTGTGTAGCCTTTTGCCTTGTTAGCTTTGTCCATAAGCATCACCTCACACTTCTCTGGATTGAACTCCATTTGCCAATGTTTGGTTCCCCCTATTAGTCCATTGGCATCTTCCTGCAGTCTACAGCTTTCTTCTTCATTATCAACCACATGACTAATTTTCGTATCATCTGCCCCAAGCATTAAGTCTAAATTATCGACATATAAACCACAAAAGGTTTGAGGCCTAATACAGTGGCCTATAGAATCCCACCAGAAACCTCCTTCCAGTCACAAACATTTCTATCGAACCCTTTGTTTCCTTCCATTGAATCAATTTTGGACGCGACTTGCCACTTTCCCTTGGATTTACTGACCAGTCTGACATGTTGAGTTTGCCAACAGCCTTGCTAAAGTTCATGTTAACCACATTAAATGCGTCATTCTCTTTCACCCTCTGTGTTACGTCCTCAAAAAATTGAATCATGTTAGATGGACGTGACCTTCCCTTACAAATCTATGGTGACTCTCCTTGATGAATCCCTGTTTTTCTAAATGACCACTTATACTGTCCCTAAGAATACTTTCCAGTAATTATCCTGGCAATGAGGTTAGGCTGATTACTTGGGCTATTCTTTCTCCCCTTTTTAAACAATCATACAATGTCAGATATCCTTCAGCAGCACACCTGGAGCCAGGGAAAATGATGCTCGCAGCTTCCGTGATTTCTTCCTTTGCTTCCCTTAGCAGCCTGAGATACAATTCATCTGGGCCTGCTGGAGATTTATCCATTTTAAAAGCTTCCAAACAACTTAATACTTCCTCCCCTCCCTATACTTATCCCGTCCTCCCATCCTCTGTCTTAACGACACAGTCTGCTTTATCCTTCTCTTTTCTGAAAACAGACATGAAGAACATATGAAATAAGAGCAGAAATAGGCCTTTTGACCCTTTGAGCCTGCTCAGCCATTCAATAAGATCACGGCTGATCTGTTTGTGTTTTGAGTTTGACATTCCCATCTAACCCCGATAACCTTTGATTCCCTTGCCTAACAAGAATTTTACTTCTGCCTTAAAAATATTCAATGACCCCGCCTCCACCATCTTCTGAGACAGGGAATTCCAAAGTCGCACAGCCCTCTCTGAGGAAAAAATTCTCCTCATTTCTGTCCTAAAAGGGTGATCCCAAATTTTAAAACAGTGCCCCCTAGTGCTAGACTCACCCATAAGAGGAAACATCCTTTCGACATCCACCTTGTCAAGGACATTCAGGATCTTGTATACTTCAATCAAATCACCCTTCACTCTTCTAAACTCCACTGGAAACAAGCCCAGTCTGTCCAACCTTTCCACCTAAGACAACTCACTCCCTCCAGGTATCAATCTAGTAAATCTGCTTTGAACTGCCTGCAATGCATTTACATCCTTCCTTAAATAAGGAGATCAAAACTGCACACAGTATTCAAGGTGCGGTCTCACCAATGGCACACAAAAGTATCGAGGGCACAGAACTATGCCTCCACCTGCCATGTACAAAGTTAACTTCTCGGTTTCTAATTGGGCCTACCCTCTCCTTCCTTATCCCTTGTTCTTTATGTATTTATAAAACAACTTTGCATTTTCCATGATTTTTTTTGTCAATATATTTTCATGCCCTCTCTTTGCTTTCCTAATTAATTTCACCTATGTACATTTATTACACCTCTCAGCTTTCTGCAGTATTGAGCTCTTAAGCTCACTCTCTGTTTTTTGCCATACCCTACCCTGTATGCTCGTTGACACACAGTGGGGTCTAGGATTGGGAGTATGACCCTTTCTCTTTGAGTCCTGAACTCTCTTTATCTTCTCCGTGAATGCCTTCCATGTGCCCTGCTATTGATTTACTTTCAAGTAGCTGTTTCCAGCTCACTTTTGCCAAATTACATCTCAGTTTAGTAAAGTTGGTCTTTCCCCAATTTGGAACTTTTACTCCAGGTCAATCCTTATCCCATTTCCACAACTACTCTAAATCTAATTGAATTACGATCACCACCACTAAAATGCTCCCTCACTAATACCTCTTCTGCCTGCCCCGGTTAATTATCTAAATGTAACCTTCTTGATGAACTTCCTCCGTTCTGGCTAAAAGAGTTCTCCTGAGCATTGTAAGAATTCAGTGCCCTCTATACTTTTCACATCGACATGATTCCAGTTAATACTAAGGTGGTTGAAATCCCCACTATTACTACCCTATTGTTTCTGCAATTTGTCTACTTGTTTGCTCTTCGACCTCCCTCTGACTGCCCATAGAAAACTCCTGGTGCTGTGAGATCCCCTTTTTTATTCCTCTCTTTGATCCACCCTTCTACCTCATGATCACAGCCCTTCCTAAAGCCATGTTTTAGAGATTTTTTTTTAATTCTTTCACGGAAAGTGGGCATCACTGGCTAGGCCAGCATTTATTGCCCATCCCTAATTACCCTTGAGAAGGTGCTGGTGAGCTGTTTTCATAAACGGCTTTAGTATCTGAGGATAATGGCTATCATATTATACGTCCACTTGTGCCTTCAGCTTAATTACCTTATTCAGCAAAGTCCTTGCGTTGAGGTATATTCCATTAATCACTGAATGAGCAGTAACTTCCAACTATCATTGGAAAGAGATGGGCTGCAGGAATTAGAAGAAATAAATACTTACCAGCACTTGAAAATAACATTAACACCTCAGTTCGCCGGAGCTGCTCGGGGTCTGCATCGAAAGACTCCTCACAGGCCCCAGCGAAGTTTAGCTCCAGCGTATTCAAGGAGGCCACATGCCCTTATTTATGGCACTTGCTGCTGAAAAGCAGGTAGGTTTAAGAGACCAGGAAAATTAACAGGCCGGTCAGAAGGTATTTGATAAGGTAAGTGGATAGGATTTGGGGTGCGGGGGAATCAGAGGGCAGAGGTGGTTCGGGTGGTGCATGGGAGAGTCGGAAGTCGGGGTAGTGGGGGCATGGGGAGGTGCTCAGAGATCAGAGGGTTGGGAGGATCTGGGGTTGGGGAAGTTGGGGGCGGGGCGGTCAGATGTCTGGAGGGTGGGGGGGTGGTGCTCAGAGGTCCAGGGGAGGTGGGGAGGGTTGGAGGTCTAGGAGGGTGGGGGAATGTGGGGGGGGGTCAGAAGTCGGGGAGGGTTGGGGATCAGGGATGTGGTGGGAGTCCCATAGGGGGAGTCGGGGGTGTGGGGGTAGTTTTTTGAAGGGGGTGTGTCAGAGATCTGGGGGGGGTCAAAAGTCAGGCGTGGGGGGTGTCAGAGGTCTGGGATGTGGGGGGTTGGCAGGATCAGAGGTTGGGCTTTGGGGATGGGGTTCATAGATCAGGAGAAGGGTTGGGGGTGTCAGAGGTCAGAGTCAGTGGTGGTTGGAGTGCGGGGAGAGTCCCTTGGTGGGGGGGGGGTCGAGGATGTGGGGGAGGTCACATAAGGGGGAGTCGGGGGGTGGTGGGTGGACTCTCATGGGAAGGAGATTCTGAGGTTTTGGGATAGGCCCACGAAGCGGTGGGGGGGGGGGGGTCGGAGGAGTGTAGAGAGTCCCATGAGGGGAGTCAGGGGGGGCGGTGTGGTGGGAGTCCCAGAGGGGGATCAACAGTGTGGGCGGAGTTCCGTGGCATTGGTCTGGGTCTCTATAACAGTTACCCAAAACTTAGAAGAGGTTTTCTAACCTTTTCTGAGTAACTATTGCTGTAACTCCAGCGGAACCATCCAAAATTTGCAATTTAAACCGTATTTTTGGATGGTTCTCAGTGCAGAGGAAATTCTCCAGGGGAAGTGTGCACTTCTGGGCAATTGCCATGCAAACCATTACCTGGGAATTTCCCAGAGGGATTCCCCAGCGCATCTTTGGGGTACCCACCCAAATCTGACACTGGGGAGCTTGGAGGTTACGGACCAATAATTCCATAGTTGTCAATTCTTACCTTTGATTACTTGAATTTCCATAATGACAGATTCATTTTCTGGCATCAGCTTCCAGTTTCACATTGCTTCCTTCTGAACCTACTCTCAGGTTCCCAAGACACTGCCAAGCTAGCTTCACCTCTCCCCAACAGTAGACAAACCCTTCCGCCAAAATACTAGTCCAGGCCCTGTTGAGATGCAACACTAACCCTAACGCTAACCCTAACCCTAACTCTAATGTTCGGTGCTACACTAAACCTAATGCTAACTCTAACCCTAACCCTAAACCTAACCCTAAACTTAATCCTAACCATAGTCCTAAACCTAACCCTAACCCTAATGCTAACCCTAAACCTAACCCTAACTCTAACACAAGCCCCCCCAGCTTGGACAGAGCACAGAATTCCCCAAATTTCCCAAACCAGTTGCACCATCCCATGAATCTAAAGCCTTCCCTCTCCTGCACCATCTCTCCAGCCACATGCTCATCTATGCTCTCATCCTTAAGCACTTAAAATCACAGTATTTATGTGGCTAGTCCAGTTCAGTTTCTGGTCAATGGTAGCCCCCAAGGATGCTAATAGTGGGGGATCCGGCAATGGTAATGCTGTCAAGGGGTGATGGTTAGATTCTCTCTTGTTGGAGGTGGTCATTACCTGGCACTTAAATTGTTTTGTTCATTCATGGGATGTGGATGTTGCTGGCCAGACCCACATCCCATGAATTAATTTTTTAACAATGAATGTTACTTGCCACTTGTCAGCCCAAGCCTGGATATTGTTTGGGTCTTGCTGCATTTTGACATGGACTGCTTCAGTATCTGAGGAGTTGAGAATGGTGCTGAAACATTGTGCAATCATCGGCGAACAACCCCACTTCTTACCTTATGATGGAAGGAAGGTCATTGATGAAGCAACTGAAGATGATTGGGCCTAGGACACTACCCTGAGGAACACCTGCAGTGATGTCCTGGAGCTGAGATGACTGACCTCCAACAACCACAACCATCTTCCTTTGTGCTAGGTATGACTCCAACCAGTGGAGAGTTTTGCCCCTGATTCCTACTGACTCCAGTTTTGCTAGGGCTCCTTGATGCCACACTCAGTCAAATGCTGCCTTGATGTCAAGGGCAGTCACTCTCACCTCACCTCGGGAATTCAGCTCTTTTGCCCATGTTTGGACCAAAGCTGTAGTGACATCAGAAGCTGAGTGGTCCTGGAGGAACCCAAACTGAGCGTCAGTAAGCAAATTATTGGTGAGTAAGCATTGTTTGGTAACACTGTAGATGACCCCTTCCATCACTTTGCTGATGATCGAGAGCAGACTGGTGGGGCAGTATTTGGCCAGATTGGAGCTATCATAGAATCATAGAATGGCTATAGCACAGAAGAAGGCCATTCAGCCTCTCATGTCCATGATGGGTCTCTGCAAGAGCCACTCAGCTAGTCCCATTTCCCACCCTTGTCACTAGTCCTGTAATTTTTTTCTCTTTAGACAATGATCAAATTCCCATTTGAAAGCCATTACTGTATGTGCCTCAACCGTATTCCCAGGTGCTGCATTCCAGATCCTAACCTCTCTTTGCATAAAGAAAGTTTCCTCATGGAAAAGCCATTTGTTTTTTTGCCATCCTCCAGTCCTCTGACCCTCGACCCTCACACCAATGGGAACGCTTTCTCTCCATCTACTCTGCCCAGACCCACTCATAATTTTGAAAACCTCGAAGAAATCTCCTCTCAGCCTTCTCGGGAGAACAAACTCAGCTTCTCCAATCTATCCACATAATTGAAGTCACCCAATGCTGGAACAATTCTTTTCAATCTGTTCTGCACCCTTTCTAAAGCCTTCACATTCTTCCTATAGTGCGGTGCGCAGAATTGGACACAATACTTCATTTGATTAGTGTTTCATAAATGTTCATCATAATTTCCTAGTTTTGTGCTCTATGTCTCTTATTTATCAAGGTCAGGATCCCAAATTCTTTTTTAACCACTTTCTCAACCTGCGCTGCCACCTTCAATGATTTGTGCACATTGTCCTGCTTTTTGTGCACAGGACATACCTGTAGGACAATGGGTAGATGCCAATGTCGTAGCTGTACTGGAATAGCTTGGCTAGGGATGTGGCTAGTTCTGGTGCACAAGTCTTCAGTAGTACTGCTGGAATTATATCGGGGCCACAGCTTTTGCAGTATCCAGAGCCTTCAACCATTTCTTGATATCATGTGGAGTGAATCGAATTGGCTGAAGATTGGCACCTGTGATGCTGGGGAGCTCCGGAGGAGGCCAAGGTGGATCATCCACTCAGCACTTCTGGCTGAAGGTAGTTGCAAATACTTCAGCCTTATCTTTTGCACTGATGACGTGGGCTCCCCCATCATTGAGGATGGGGGTGTTGATCGAACCTACTGCTCCCATTCAGGCAGCTGATTTGGACTGAATATTTAATATGTGTTATTTGGTGATTTAGTGGACCATGGGATAAATGCTCTGTGATGCAGAGCGTGTGTGAAATTGGGCTGAAATCTCTCAGGAGGTTTTTGAGATGCAGGCCCGTGCTTGGTCCCAGCAACGATGTGACTGTCAGCTTCAACAGACTGCTGTTGAGGGCCAGTGTAGGGTAACATATTGAACTGAGAAAACATGTGAGGGGCTTTTATCTTTTGCGAGGATCCTGGAACCACAGATCTTTTCCTGAACTGCTCCCAGTTTCTGTAGATGAGTGACATGGTGATCACCACATCTGGTCCTGTCCTTAACTGAAACATGGCCCTCTGCTTCTCCAATTACAGTGCTGTTATATACAGTATAGTGAATTAGTTAGACAGCAGTATTTTCTGTGGTGTTTACTGTGGTATATAAATTGCACTGAATTATTATAGAATATGCGGAATATTATAGAATTTGCAGTGGTATTGTCACTGGACTAGTATTCCAGAGACCAGGGTAATGCTCTGGGGACCCAGGTTCAAATCTCATCATGTCAGATGGTGACATTTGAATTCAATAAAAAAAAATCTGGAATTAAAAGTCTGATGATGACCATGGAACCCATCTGGTTCACTAATGTCCTCTAGGGAAGGAAATCTGCCGTCATTACCTGGCCTGGCCTGCATGTGACTCCAGACCAACAGCAAGGGCAATTAGAGATGGGGTAATAAATGCTGGCCTAGCCAGCAACACCCACATCCCATGAATGAATTTTAAAAATGTATAGCATTGTGAATTACATTAAACTTAATAGGGACTGAGTACAAAAGACTTCTTAGCTAGATGTGCAACCAATAATACTGAGGGAGGCTGATTTGGTAACAGAGGTGTAACCCATAAAAAATCTTTGGAAATGTGCAATGTGCCAGTGGGCTGGGAGATGGTAAATGTTACAGCCTTGTTGAAGAAAGGGTGGAGGGGATAAGCCAGATAATCATAGGCCAGTAAATTGTACTTTGGTTTGTGTGATCTTCTATGGGTAAATGATCTAACAATGTGCTCTGGGCACTATCTCTCACTCGCCCAAGAAAAGCAAAATACTGCAGATGCTGGAGAATAAATAAAAACAGAAAATGCTGGAAAAACTCAGCTGGACTGGCAGCATCTGTGGAGAGAAAAACAGAGTTAACGTTTCAAGTCCAATATGACTCCTCTTTAGAACATATTGGAAAGTTGCAATGAAATCATCTCCCTATTCCCTCTACAGGAAAAATCCCTGCCAATTTCCCAATATTTGTAAAATTCACTCCTAGAATCTATAAACTGATAAAGTGGTCAATATTTTGAAAAGGATGAGCTAGTCTGCACTGTTTTATAAGGACATGTGCATTACTATACTGCTATAGTCAGTGTCTTTATTATAAGTTTTGACTTTGTCTTCTCTCAGGGTCAGTGGTGCTGCACAAATATTCAGGGGTGTACCTGTCCTGTCCAATGTCTAATGATAGGATAGTGTATCCAGGGTGTAACAATAGGATCCCTTGTGATCTGAACTTGCTATCATGCCTATCACACACACATACACTGTCACGCGCATTCTCCAATCTTCAAGCAGATATGGATTAACAAGTCTGGAGTCACATGAGGTCAGATATGAACCATTAAATTCATTTATTAAATTGAATAGACAGAATGACAGTTGTATTCAAATCTCACTTGCTTCACTTAACTTCAAGCCTTCCGTGTGAATAAAAAAGATAATAAAAGCAGAACACCATCCTACATTACATTTTCCCGGTTAATTTTCCGACTCTGATTGGTTTTGAGTTTAAGCCAACTCCCTTGCCACACTTGACTGATAGAGAACATGAGTTCTTTATTACTATTTGTTAGTTCTGACTGCAGTTTTTCACATATCCATTGATAATGACCTGGAGCCCGCTGTCTATAAGGGCAGTGGAAGAGGAGGTGCTCTATGATTTCAAAAGGATGTTGGATAAGCACTTGAGGGAAATAAACTTGCAGGGATACAGGATTAGTGCAAGGCATTGAGATTGATTAGATTTTTCTACAGAGAGCTGGCATGGACTCGATGGGCCAAATAGCCTTCTCCTGTGCCATAATGAGTATGGCAAGGTAACTCTCAGTGGACATTCTCTGCTGGGCTCAAATTAGTGGCTCAACCCAATGATAAAGTCACAAAAATCTAAAGCATGATGGTATTACTATTATATACAGCACAGTGTGTTCCTGTACCATTTACAGTAGTGCACTGTTATGGTATAATATACAGCACAATGTGTTACTGTTATACACAACATACTGATCCCAATAACCATCCTCCCTAAACAGGAGCTCAGTCGAGATTCCACAGCCGATATCCCAACTCACACCAAAGCCCCTCATCTGGCCCACCATCAACAGAATTTTAAATTTCTCCTCCTCACCTTCAAATCCCTCCATAGGTCTCAGCCCTCCCCATCTCTGTTACCTCCTTCAGCCCCACAACCTGCTCTGACTCTGGCCTTTTGTTCATCCTCCACTTCCTTCATCCCATCACTGGTGCCTGTGCCTTCAGTGCTAAACTCTGGAATTCCCTCCCTAAAACTCCTTCCCCTCCTTTAAGACGCTCCTGAAAACCTACCTCTTCAAGCAAGCTTCCAGCCACCGGCTCCAACACCTCTTTCTTTGGCTTGGTGTCAATTCTTGTCTTGTTCAGCAAGCACCTTGGAATGTTTTAGTATATGAAAGGTGCTATATAAATGCAAATTGTCATTGCAAATACAGCACAGTGATCACTGCAATGTCCATGTCAGATCACACTGTGCCTGTGGTGAATTCACCTTCCATTGACTCAGTTAGTGTTGTAGCTGCACATTCTTTTCCTTTATTCTTTCCTGGGATGCGGGCATCACTGGCAGGGCTAGTGTTTGTTGCCCATCCCTAATTGCTATTGAACTGAGTGGCTTGCTGCTCCATTTCAGAGGGGCAGTTAAGAGTCAGACAAACTACTATGGGTCTGGAGTCACTTGTAGGCCAGACTAGGTAAGGACGGCAGATTTCCCTCCCTAAAGGTCATTAGTGAACCAGATGGGTCTTTATGCCAATTGATGACAGGTTCATGGTCACCATTACTGAAACCAGCTTTTAATTCCAGATTTATTAATTAAAATTCCACCAGCTGCTGTGAGTGGGATTTGAACCCATGACCCCAGAGCCATTAGCCTGGATCTCTGGATTACCAGCCCAGTGACATTACCACAATGGCACTGTCTCCTCAGTAATTGATAATCCTCAATATTTAAATGTCCCAGGCCTAGGATGTGGGGTAGGATCAAGCTGAAGCAAGACGGTGAGGCAGGAGCCCTGCCCTGCCCTTTGGGTTACCAACTGTGATTAAACGTATCCCTGGAGGATTCATCACACCACTTGCCCCCAGGCTCCAACCATTATTCGGCCCAAACACCCAACCTTTGACGCACTGCCTTCCTTCACCGACTGGAAAGCATAAAGACTCATTACCCAGTTGGATGATGTTTGACTGTCAGCCAAACAGCCTTTTTACCCATTTGCAATATTATTATATCTATTAAAAAGGAAATGTTGAAAGGAAATTAAAAAAGAACAATATGTTTTAATGTTTTTTCTCCAGGGTTGCACACAGCAGTGTCCTAGAGATCGATCTTCAATTCCTGGAGACTCCAGGCCAACTCTGGAGGGTTGGCAACCTGTCCTGCCCAGCTCCCATCTGACAGGGCAGTATTAGTTGTTGGTTAACTTTTTTTTTCTGTAATCTCAGTGAGTGGGTTGGGACTGAATGGGGACAAGCAATGGTTTGGACATTGCTCGGACAGAATGTCGACATGGGCTGTGGTTACACCATTGAGCAGAACGAGGGGAGCAGACAGCCGTGTCTCTGGACTGTCAGTGGCTGTGTAAGGGGAGGAGGCTATAGTAATTGCTCACTGTGTTTCTGGTGCAGTGCTCCATACTGTTTCAGCAGACTGCCTGGGCTGAGAGTGCAGTCACTCACTCAGCAGACTGTCTTATCGAGAGCAGGCTGGCCGAGAAACATTACAGCAAAATACTGCGGGTGGAAAATGCTGGTAAAACTCAGTAGATCTGGCAGCATCTGTGAGAGAGAGAAACAGAGTTAATGTTTTAGGTCGATGACCTTTCCTTAGAGCTAAAATCAGAGTGCAGTGCAGAAAGAGGCCATTCAGCCCATTGTGTCTGCACTAGCTCTCTGAATGAGTGATTCATCAAGTGCTATTCTCCTGCCTTCTCCCTGTAACCCTGCACATTCTCCTTTTGCAGATAGTCCCTCTTGACTGCCTTGATTGAATCTGCCTCCACCACACTCTCAGGCGGTTCATGCTGACCCTAACTGCTCGCTGTGTGGAAAAAATTCTCTTCATGTCACCATTGCTTCTTTTGCCAATTACTTTAAATCTGTGCCCTCTCGTTTTTGATTCTTACGCAAGCCTTTTCCAATCTGCTCCGTCCAGAGCCCTCATGATTTTGAACACCTCTGTTAAATCTCCGTAGGAGATCTTGGAGATGTAACAGTTTTTAAGCAAGTGCAGAGCCAGGGGTACAAGCTATCAGAAGCCTTTTCTTCCCTCCTCCTCCTCACCTGTCCCTCCTTTCCTGCATCTAGCAACCTGAATCATTAACGACACAGAATCACAGAATTGTGATGATGCAGAAGGAGGCCATTCAGCCCATCGTGTCTGCACTGGCTCTTCAAATGAGCATTATGACTTAGTGCCATAGCCCTGCTTTTTCTCCTTATCGCTGCACATTGTTTCTATTCAAATAATCATCTAATGCCCTCTTGAATGCCTCGATTGAACCTGCCTCCATCACACTTCCAGACAGTGCATTCTAGACCCATTGTGTGAAAAAGTTTTCTCTCACATCATATTTGCTTCTTTTGCAAATCACTTTAAATCTGTGCCCTCTTTTTCCTGATCCTTTTATGACTGGGAACAGCTTCTCCCCAACTGCCCAGCCCCCTCATGCCTTCTCTTTTCACAGACACTATTTGTCCTGCTGAGAATTTCCAGCATTTTCTGTTTTTATTTAATAATAAGGCTGCATTGAAGCGTGTTTCTACAACCCTGTCCAATTAAACGTGCCAATATGTGACTGAAGCAAGATTTATTCAAACTCTGCATTGAATAATGAAGCGAAAGGTCCAGTTCATTTATTTAGCAGCCTGGTATGCACGAAGCGGCTTCGATTTCATGTCATTTCACTCCGATTTGCCCTCTGTCCCTTGGAGGAGGGGGGTCGGTTTCGCCAGTTCTCACTCCTGGCAGAGGGTGGGCCTGGGGCAATGTGCGTTCATGGCCTCGATTCCCCAGGAGTGTCTGACTCCCTACTCCAGATGCCAGAGTCGTGCTCCGAAAGCATCCGTAAGGTTGCTGGTTTCAGTGGACCCCTCAACCGATTCTTGTGTGTGGCCGCAGGCAGTTAGCAGCAACTTACTATTGCACCCTGGAGATCCTCACACCCCCCGTCCCCATAACAGTGGGAGTGTACATGCCTGCGTTATCCAGTAGGAGTCACCCTGTGGACAGCCCTGTAATCATTCTGCATGAGAGGAGAGTGTGATATGCTGGAATGATTCACCGGCCCATTAGCAGGATGGCAGGGCTGTTCTGGCTGTTTTCCTGTCTTTCCCCTCACACTTACTGGATGTGAGCATCCTGCTGGACATTATCCCCGAATTCAGAGCTGGAATCCAGCCCCCATTCACTGGGAATGTCCAGAATGGGCTTCAAATCCCAGACTCAGATCAGGGAAGGGCTAATGGGGGCAGGAGTGTGAGGGCAGGGATTGGGGAAGGGGTGGGGGAACAGGGCTGTGGGGGTCAGGGCAGCGTGGGGGTCAGGGCAGCGTGGGGGTCAGGGCAGCGTGGGGGTCAGGGCTGGGGGGGGCTGGGCTGGGGGGGCCGGGCTGTGGGGGCTGGGTTATGGGGGCCGGGCTGGGGGGGCAGACTGCGGGGTTGTGGGGGGAGTGTGGCAGAGAAGGTGTGGCGGGGAAGGGAAGTGACCCTCCAAAAATAACTTATCTTCATTTGCATTGACAGACTTATTTCAACTATTGTGGAAGCTCAATATTCAGTTCATATTGTGCTACATTTAGTACAATGTTTGCCCTGTCTCTGTCTCTCTCTCCCTCTCTCTCTCTCTCTCTGCCTCTTTGTCCCTCTGTCTCTCTCTCCATATCAATCTCTGTGTCCTGTCTCTTTACCAGCTGGTGTTGAATTCAATGCGGTGACCCAGACCCATTATTATAGTGGAGTGTTTGTATTAGCTTGAATTCTCAGGTTTCATTTAGTTTGTCTGTGCTTTTAAGAGACTCTTACTTGCGCAGTTATAGTGCGAGGTGTTCATTTGGACTCTTTCGCTGCAAAGATTTATTTTGTTGCACTCAGGTAATATGCTTATTGGTTTTCATCCCTGTTTTTATATTTACCCTGATGCTGGCCCTGATATTAACTGACCCGAGGAGCTGGATGAATTCCCAGTCGTCCCATTGCCAGATGGATCTTTAGACTGGGAGCCAACCCACAACCACCACATGTACCCTGAGGATGGTTCTAACTTCACTGACTCCTCTCACTCCCTGCCGAGTGTGCTATGTTCTGGTCACGGGATCTCAGTGGCCCACTCAACGACCTTGGCCTTGTAATACCCAATATTTTGTATTACTCCCCCTTTCACCTCTAGCCCACCCTCCACTCCCTTCATCCCAACACACACAGCCTTTCCTGCAGCAGCCTAGGCCTGAAGCTCTGGAGTTTCCTCCCTGAACCTCTTTGCCTTTCTTCCCCTTTCTTATCCTTCTTGAAACAAGCACTTTGACTGAGTTTTTAGTCACCTTCCCCAAGACCTCCATCTTTGACTTGCTGCCAAATTCTGTCTGGGCCCTGCAATGATAAATCACCAAACCAAGACTGAAATATCTCATTAATGTGTTTACAGTTGGTAAAATTTTCACCTTCCTTTCTGCTCTGAGATTTTAACCTAAAAACCAATTAAAGAAGGGATTATCTCCTTTAAATTCCTCCTCAAAACCTAACTCTTTGACAAAGCTTTTGGTCATCTGATGGAGTTGCCAACTGCTATGTGTTCTTGTTGTCCTTTGGTCCCTATGTGTTGGTAATTATCACACTTTAAAGTTGGAACAATTAGGATTCTTTATCTTTAGCTTTTGCTATGCTGCCTTGTACAATCAGAGGACTGGTTTGAACTGATTCTGTTACACATCACATTAGTTTCTAGTGCAGCCATAAAATGTGGCCCCCTGGACACTTACACATAACAATTAGCTCCCAGCTAATTATTTCCTAGCTCTTTACAGGTATTTATATGTAATACAACAATATGTAACACCAGCCCTCCAAGATTAGCCGGGAGTCTCCAGGAATTGAAGATCAATCTCCAGGACACTGCTGTGTGCAACCCTGGAGGAAAATTACCAGAACATTAAATAAGATAGATTTTTTAAAACTTTCTCTGAACATTTCTCTTTACCAGATATACAAATATGGAAAATGGAGGTAAAAAGGCTGTCTGGCTGATAGTCAAGCATCATCCAATTGGATAATAAGTTTTTTTGCTTACTAATTGGCGTAGAAAGGCAGTATGTCACAAGGTTGGATGTGTTGGCTGCCAAATGGCTGGAACTTGGAGGCAAGTCATGTGATTAAACCTACAGGAATACATTTAACCACAATTGGCAACCCTATCATTTGACCTAATATCTCCCTTTCGTGGCTCAGTGTCAAATGTTGTTTGATAACACTCCTGTGAAGCACCTTGGGATGTTTTACCATGTTAAAGCTGCTACATAAATGCAAATTTGGTATCAGCCCTCGGGATCAATTGCTCCAGTTTCCTGGGGATACCGGACTGAAGGTACAGTCCCGTTTTTTTTGCCTCAGGGTGGAATCATCCCAAATTTGCACAAAGTCCGGTAGCGGTTGGGAAAAAGGACGTTTTATCTGCCAGCTACAATGGTAGCTTTTTAGGATGTCTTATCCCACCTCTGGTGGGTCCCACCTCATCAATAATGCATTCCCAGGAAACACGCCGGATCACTGGTGGGCGGCCTCTGATTCACTCGCCCCGCTGTCACCTCAGGCCTTCAGTAACCCGGGTGCCATATTTAAAGGGCCCCCCTGCACAGAGCTGGCTCTCTCTCCGGCATTGGAAGCTGCTGTGGATTGATGATTGCCAAAGGGAGGAAACATGCTGCCCCCAAATTTAGTGACACCTCCCTTGGGCACCTACTGGACACAGTGGAGGCCCACCATGAAGTCCTCTACCCCTGTCCTGGGCGGAGACTGGCAAACAGGGTCACCAACCCAGCTTGGGAGGTGGTGGCAGCAGTGGTCAATGCCAATGCCCTGTAAAAGAGGACAGCCCCCGAGTGCTGAAAGAGAAAGAATGATCTTCTCCGTCCCACCTCTTCTCATCACCCTCAACTCAAACACTCACAAACCCATCACACATTCACAGGGATCTCACTCACTGCCAGTTCAAGGGACATCACCACTCACTGTCTCATACACACCTTCATCTGCCCTGCCGATTGTATCCTCGTCCCAGGGCACCACTCACCACCCACACATGCCAGATATTCTTCTCTTCTGGCCTGGCAGGCTTCCTGCTTACGCTCTCTCCATCTGTATTTATGCAGGACAAGTGGGCACACTACAAGAGGGAGAGGTTGTGGACCGGTGGAGTAATGCCTGAAATCAAGCTCCTCACAGACTTTGAAAACAGAGCCATCCAGTTGGCCAGCGACAATCTGGACCAGCCCTGTATTGACGGTGAGGTCAGTGGTGCTCAACTAATTGAGCAGTGATTTGGAAATATATTGCCATTCCTCCACTGTCCCTGGGTCAAATTCCTGGACATTCCTCCCTAACAGCACTGTGGGTGTACCTACACCACATGGATTGCAGCGGTTCAAGAAGGCAACTCACCACCACCTTCTCAAGGGTAATTAGGGATGGGCAATTAATGTTGGCCCAGCCAGAGACATTCACATCCCGTGAATGAATTTTTAAAAAGTGTAACGTCCATCAGACAATGATGCCATGAGTGATGTGTCCTGCTCCGCAGTCCCCTGTCAAACACTAATTATCCCTCCTTGCTTTTGCAGGCATAGCTGGGTAGCAGCTGAGGGGGGTCTAAAACCCAAGCCCTTGACTCAAGCCCCAAAGACACCTTGGAAGAAAAATCTGATGATGCCCTAATTGAAGACCCATCACAGCTCTCACCCACACCCTCCATCAGTGCAGAGACACAGACCTTGGTGGGACCTAGTTCTAGAGTAGCCTCGGGGTCACAATCTGGTGAGCACAACGCACCGTCTGATCCACAGCAGGCAGCGGCAGGGACCTCCCAGGTCCCCGGCACTCAGAGGACGGCTGGAGACCAGAAATCTGTTGAGTCCGAGTCAGGTGAAGAGCTTTTGGACTTGGTCATGTTACAGTTGCTGGAGCTGCAAAGGCAAGCTCAGGAACATCAGGAAGGGATGTCCGCTGCACTCCTCAGATTGCAGGGCACAATGGAGGATTCCGGAATTTTGGCATGTATGGCAAGGGGGTTGGAGTTTAAAATTAGGGAAGTCTTGTTACAATTGTACAAGGTGTGGGTGAGGTTGCACCTGGAGAACTGTGTACAGTTTTGGTCCCCGTATATAAGAAAAGATATACTGGCATTGGAGGCAGTTCAAAAGAAATTCACTCAGCCGATTCCTGGGCTGAAGTGGTTGACTTATCAAGAATGGCTAAACAGGTTAGGCCTTTATTCATTAGAGTTTAGAAGAATGAGGGGTGATCTGATTGAAACATACAAGATTCTGATGGGCTTGACAGGGTAGATAATTACAGAATAAGGGGGCACTCATTTAAAACTGAGATGCAAAGGAATTTCTTCTCTCGGGAGGGTAGCGAATGCCTGGAATTCTCTACCTCAGAGTTGTGGAGGCTAGATCACTGAAAGTATTTAAAGAGGAGGCAGATAGATTTTTAAGATATTGGGGAGTTGAGGGCTATGAGGAGCTGACATGAAAGAGGAGTTGAGGCCTGGGGCAGATCAGCCATGACCCTATTGAATGGCGGGGCAGGTTTGAGGGGCCGAATGGCCTACTCCTGCTCCTATTTCTCATGTTCTTATATTCTTATGTCTGCCTTCAGTCTGAGGTGATAGCGCCGGCATGCCAACACACTGGTAGAATGGCAGCTGTTATGACCTTGGTCCAGGATGTCGCTTCTACACTGCTGCATGGGCTGAATTCCATCGCTGATGCCATAGTTGGCATCCAACAGTGTCAACACGAGAGGGGTGCAGGCCAGCTTAATCTCACACCAGCTTCCCCTTCTTGTCAAGGAGTTTGGCCCCTGCTGTCGGGCACCCATAGGGAGGAAGGTCAGCAGGTGCACAATATGGGGCCATCGACCCAGGTGACTCCAGGAGTGTCCGGCATGTCCAAATCCTCTCGTATTGTGACCTCAGCAGCTCCAGCTCCACAGGCCGAGGAAGGTGCCACTGCCAGACATCAGGACCCTAAAAGCAGGCCGGGGCCCTCCAGGCCTTGGCCCTCCAAAGGACAAGATCATCACAGACAGAGCGTCGCAGTAAACAAGTTGCCTCCACCTCCGCTGTGGATGCCTGGGGAGCACCAACACATAGCAGCAGGATTAGGAAAATGTAACTCTTTCGAGTACAAACCCATTTCCATCTGTTTCAGATGAACTTACATTGTTTCATTGTTTGCCATTGTGAGATTTGAACTCGAACTTGGGGTTACAAACCCAGTACCATAACAACTTGGCTATTTAGGCCAAGCCCGTTAGGAAGATGTAACTCTTTCGAGTACAAAGACATCTCCATCTGTTCCTATTCTGATGAAGTTACATTGTTTCATAGTTTGCCATTGTGAGATTTGAACTCTTGATAATCTTTTAAATGAAAACCAAATCAACAAAATCGGGATAAATCAGGCACAGCCCCTAATTCAGGTCAGCTGCAAAAACAAGAACAAAGTTTAAAGGAAACTTACAAACTTTAAATCAAAATGTGATTAAAGGGGTCAACAAAACACCCTAGTCCCCGCAGTGCCCACCGAGCACGGAAGGCCTCGAGAGTGCCAGCAGACACCGCGTGCTCCCTCTCCAGGGACATCCGGCAGCAAACGTAGCCGCTGAAGAGGGACAAACAATCGGGCGGGACTCCCCCGTCGATCGCCCGCTGCCTGGACCTTTTAATGGCCAACTTGGCCAGGCCCAGGAGCAGGTTCACGAGGAGGTCCTCCTCCTTTCCGACCCCCTTCCGCACCGGGTGCCCATAGATCAGGAGCGTGGGGCTGAAGTGCAAACAAAACATCAATAAAAGGTTTTTCAAATAACTAAAAAGGGAGTGCAGCCTACAACACCCTATGTATACATGGTCCACGGACTCCACAAGACCGCAAAAAGGGCACGTGTCCTGAGAGACCGTGAACCTATGCATCCTCTTATTATAGGGGACTGCTGCATGCAACACCCCCCAACCCAGGTCCCCGATAGAAAGGGGGAGGACACCTCCATAGAGGGCCTCCCATCGGGGGCCTCCGCCGCCGGACGGCAACAAGGCACGCCAGGGCGTGTCCGGGCGGCGGACAAGGGCGAGAAAATGGAAGGTTTGCAGCAGCAGTCCGTACAAAAAGCCTCTCTTTGCTGTGCTAAAAGGCACGGAGGGCATGTCCCCGAGGCGGCTCATATTGCGGGGCCCCAGCACCCTAGGGAGGGTTCGGGGCTTGGGGCCAATGTGGAATTCCGTCCGAACAGGGGAACGTTCAGACGGAAGACCACCGCGCACCTGGGCCACTTCAAGACCCAAAATAACTCGGGTCCGAGCACGACCGTTCTCAGGTCTTGGATGGCATTGGCTGCGACCTGGACACTCACAGACGCGCGTCACGCCAACTCCTGCGGGAGCATCCAGCCCAGTCCTCCGCCACCCAGCACGTCCCCGATCCTGGTCACCCTTGCGGCCACAGCCCTCCTCTCCGCCAACCACTGAAAGGGACGGAGGGGCGGATTCCTGAGCAGCGGCTCTCTGACGAAAGCCGCTACTCCTGACGGGGGAGAGCTGCGTCGCGAGGCGACCACTTTCCAGACTTTGATCAGGTCCTGGTAAAAGACGGGCAACGCCTGCAAGGAGCCACCGAGGCCCAGATGTTCTATAAACAGGAGCTGCACGTCATAATTCAGGCCGTGCACCTGACGGAAGAAATACGCCGTCAGGGCACACCATCTAGGAGGAGGCTCAACGTAGAGGTACCGCTGCAGGGTCTGAAGGCGGAAAGTCGCCACCTGTGTGCGTAGGCACACTAGCGCCTGACCGCCCTCCCTAAGCGGGAGACTCAGAACCTCGGCAGCGACCCAGTGCAATCTTTTGTCCCAGAAGAAGTCGACTAACAATCTCTGGATTCTTGTGACAAAGTCCGGGGGAGGGGTCAAAGTGACCAGCCGATACCACAACATGGCGGCGATCAGCTGGTTTATGACCAGAACTCGACCTCGGTAAGATAGCACTCGGAGCAGTCCTGTCCAGCGCCGCAGGCGAGCGGTGACTTTCGTCTCCAGTTCCTGCCAGTTTGCCGGCCAGGATTCCTCAGCGGGGCAGAGATGGACCCCCAGGTAGAGGAGGCTGGTCCTGCTCCAGGTGAAAGGCCTGAGCTCCTCGGGTAGGGGATCCATCTGCCACTGACCGACCAGGAGTCCAGAACATTTACCCCAGTTGATCCTGGCAGAAGAAGCGGCAGAGTAGACCTCCTGGCACTCGCGCATCCTCCGCAGGTCAGCCGGGTCACTAAACATAAGGAGCACGTCATCAGCGTAAGCCGAAAGGACCACCCCGATGCCCGGCCCGCGCAGGACCAATCCCGACAACCTGCTCCGCAAGAGGCACAGGAAAGGCTCCACGCAAATAGAATACAACTGGCCAGACAGGGGGCAGCCCTGACGTACCCCTCTCCCAAAGCGAAGGGGCGCCGTCAGGGACCCGTTAACCTTCACTAGACACTCCGCGGCGGTGTACAGAAGTCGGATCCGGGCGACAAAATGCGTCCCGAACCCGAACGCTCGCAGAGTTCCGAGTAAGTATCCGTGATCCACCCTGTCGAACGCCTTCTCCTGATCGAGAGACAGGAAGGCGCTCGACAGACCAGCCCTCTGGGAATAGTGGATGATGTTCCGGACCAGATGGATATTATCATAAATGGTTCGGTCCGGGACGGTGTAGGACTGGTCAGGGTGGATCATGTGGTCCAGCATGGTGCCGAGCCGGGAAGACATGGCTCGGGCGAAGATTTTGTAGTCCGTGCTGAGGAGGGAGACCGGGCGCCAGTTTTTAAGAAGGCGGAGATCCCCCTTCTTCGGCAGCAGGGCAATCACGGCCCTGCGCCACGAAAGGGGCATCTCCCCGGTAGCGATACTCTCCCCCAGGACCCCCGCGAAGTCGCTCCCCAAGACGTCCCAGAACGCCCTGAAGAACTCCACGGTCAGCCCGTCTAGTCCCGGGGATTTGCCCCTAGAAAGACCGTCGAGTGCGCCGGTCAGCTCCCCCAGTCTTATAGGGGAGTCAAGCCTTCTGGCACACTCCGGGCCGACCTGCGGGAGGTCCTCCCACAAAACTCTGCAAGCGTCCTCGCTGGACGGATCCGGAGAGAACAGGGCAGTGTAGTAATCTCGGGTGATGGCCCTGATGCCCTCCGGATCCGAGACAAGGGATCCGTCGTCGGCCAGCAGCGTAAAGAGCTGCTGACGGACCCCGTGCCTTTTTTCCAGCGAGTAGAAGAAGGGGGAGCCGCGGTCCATCTCCTTGAGAAACCGGATCCGCGACCTCACAAACGCGCCCCGAGACCCGACCAGTTGCAGGTCCCGCAGCGCGCCCTTGTTCTCATCGTACACCGACCGCAGGGCCGGGTCCGCATCAGGCTGACGGAGACGTGCCTCCAGGTCGAGCACCTCCTTCTCCAACTCCTCGACCCTGGATTTGCGTCTCTTTGTCGACCCCTTCGCGTACTCTTGACAGAAAACTCAGACGTGAGTCTTGCCCACGTCCCACCATAGCCTCAAGGAGGGGAAGCCTCCCTGCTTCCTTCTCCAGCCGGCCCAGAAACGACGGAACGAGTCCAGGAACCGCTGGTCTTCCAACAACAGGTTATTAAAATGCCAGTACGCGGACCCCGTCCGAGCGCAGAACGAAGTGAGCTCCGCCCACACCAGAAGGTGGTCCGTGCACGGAACCTGCCATATAGAAGCAGCCGGAACGCAGGACACGTACGCCTTTGAAACGTAAAGGCGGTCGAGTCTGGACGCTCCGACTCCAGGTGACACAAAGGTGAACACGCTGGAGCCAGGATGGAGATTTTGCCAGACGTCCACTAAGTCGAAGGACCTGACCAGGTCCCGCAACTTACTCACACCTCGCGTGCATTGCGGGGTACCGTGACGGTCCCGGACCCCGAGGGTGCAATTGAAATCCCCCCCGAGGACGATGCACTCGCCAGCGTCGATGGAGCCGAGATGAGTGGACACTTCTTCAAAGAAGCTCGCTTGCTGCTGCGTGCCCAGGGGAGCGTATACATTCACAAAGTGAAGCACCGCCCCCCCCAGACGCACAGTCAGGTGCAGCAACCGGCCTGGCACCAGCTCCTTGACACCCAAGATCTCCGGCTGAAAATGCGGGGCCAACAAGATAGCCACCCTGCCAGAATTGGAGGCTAGGTGACTCATGTAGACCTCCCCTCACCACTCCAGGAGCCACGTGGCTTCGTCTCCCGGAACAGTATGGGTTTCTTGCAGGAGGCACAACGCATACTTCCCGTCCCTGAGGACCAAGAAGTTCTGGAACCTGCGCTGTGCGCCCCTGCTGCCGCGGATGTTGAGGCTGGCTGTAGTCGTCTTCATCGTCAAAGGTACATCAAACCTTCACCTTAAGTAATTAATAAGAAGAAGAGGACTTTTTAGTCCTTCCTCTCCTTCAGGAGCCCAACGAGAAACGTTTGGACCCTCCGCCGCGCGTTCCTATCCAACTCAGGAGACTTGAGAGCCTCGCGAGTGGACCAGAACACCAGCGGAAATGAATGCCACCGGTCCAAGGCCAACTGAACTCTGTCTCGGCGACTGCGGTGCCTCGACAAAAAGTCCCGGAGTTCCCTTGGGGGGATGAGGGGGGAGTCAGTGGAGGGCACCAGGGGATCCACCGCCTCGCCTGAGAGCGACTCCGCGTAATCCCCAATGCTTACCATCGACACCCCGTCCTCCTCCAGGTCGTCGCCTCCAGCTTCCGACCCCTCCCCTGCATTGAGTACGGGGGCTGATTCGGAGCTGCCAGCTGGCTCCATCTCTGCCTCGATCCCACCCCCAGGATCGAGGCCAGAGGAGTCCTCTCTGGTCTCCTCTAAACTTTTTGGGCCAGAGGGCAGCTGCAGTTCTGATGCCCGCTCTCCTCCCAGCACCGGGTCGTCCGGGGAGCTCAGGACAAGCTCCTGACCTAAACATAGGACGCCCGGTGTCAAGGTTTGGGAGGGAGCGGGAAGGCCCTCCTTTTCGCCGCCACCCAATGACCCATTTATACTTTTTAAAATTTCAAAGCTGCAATCTCTCGACGAGCTAGAAAGTACCTCGGGGGTATTAAGTGCCCTGGAGTCGGACACCACCTCAAGAGAGGTGCCCTCAGTGACCCCCGAGGGGCCCTGTTCAGGGGACTGCAGCAGACTGGTAGGGGGAACAGTGGTAGGGGTAGGTGTTTCGGGTTCCCCCAGAGGGCAGGGCGAGGTTTTACTGGGTGGAGACGCCACCACCTCTTCATCAGGGGAAGGGACACACCCAACTTCTTCAGTTTGGGCGTCGCCCACTTCCTCCTCCGAAGCGTGATGTCTCTTCCGGGTCAGGCTGGGGGCTAGGGAGACCTCCATTTCCGAGGCCCCCTCCTCCTTTCCCAGCCCTCCCGGACACTCCACCCTCTGGGTTTTCAATCTTTCTTTCCCCGGCTCGGTGTCCGCGTCTTTTCCCCGCCGGCCCCGGGAGCACGCGCAGGGACGACGCCGGGCCCAGCACTCGGCGCCTTAGCGCCCACGGACCCGGGAGCACACGCGGACACGACGCCGGGGCTGGATGATGTTTTCTCCCCTGAGCCGGTTTTTCCACGTGTTTGGGGGGTTTGGGGCGTCTCAGGGACCGCCTCCAAATTTCGGTTCTTCCTCCGCGCCTTCTTACAGCGCGGGGGCTCTCCCCCCGCCTCACCGGCAACCGAGATGGCAGCTGCTGCCGGGGTCGCTTCCCCTTGCGGGGAGGGAGATGGAGTGGTGGCGGGTGGAGGAGGAGCGGTGCCAGCCGCGGCCGCTTGGGTGGGGTTCGTGGCCTTGGAGGCGGGGCAGTTCTTTCTTACGTGTCCTGCCTCCTTACAGGCATGGCACCGCACGCCCTCCGTGGTCCAGAAGACCCGATAGGCGGTCCCCTCAAAATTAACAAAGAAGGCCCCCTCCAGGCACTCCTCCCGGGCCAAGCGGATGAAAACTTGGCGCCGGAAGGAGTACACGTGGCAGAGGGTCGAGTCTCTGAGGCCGAGCGGGACTGGGGCAACCCCTGACCTGACCTCCCCCAGCTTATTAAGGTGGGGGAGGAGGAGCCCACAAGGTATAAAAGGCGGGACGTTTGAAATAACAATCTTCTGGGCGGTGGCCTCAAGGGGGTCCACCACCAGAAAAGTCCCGCCCACAGTGAGCCCCTTCTGCAGGGCGAGCTGCACCGCCCGCTCGGACCTCAAGAAAAAGATGGCCCTCCCATACATTTTTGAGGCCGCGACAACGGCTGAGGGGCCGACAACCCCAGCCATAGCCTTCACGCAGGCCTCAATAGTCATTTCCGGGTGGGCGTAGCACTTAACCCCGAGGGCCCTGGTGAGGAGGCGGAATGGTGACAGGGCAGCAGGAGCAGTTGGAGCTGCAGAAGCAGCCACCCCCGCATAGGTCTTTTTTGTAGGCCCTGCCACCGGTGACAAAACCACCTCCACATTAGCCCTCGAAGGCCCGGCCACAGGCGATGGTGAATTGGCCTTAGGGCCAGAGCCACGCCCACCCTGGGAAGGATTGGCCATTTTGTTTTTTTTGTTTTTTTTATATATATATATACGTAGTATTCCTCCCTGGGGAGGAAAGGGGGTGGGGAGGGAGGTAGAAACAACCTCCCCTCTTTTAGGCAGGAGAGGAGAGGAGGGAGAGGAGTAAAGGACAGGGAGGCACAGGAGGGAAAGAGGTAAATGTCCAGCTGGGTGTCCTCGATGTTGGATGGACGGTGGGTGGGGGCCTGATGTTCTTCAGGCAGGGGGAGGCGATGTCTTCACCAGCTACTGCTGGTCTTACCGGGAAAGGGCTGGGTTGGGGGAGGGGTGGCAGAAAGATGGTTTCAGCACACACACACACCCTCCCTCTCTTCCTTCCCCAACCCCTCTGGCAGTCTTCTTGCCTCCCCCTACAAAACACAGTCCTTAATTGCCCCCACCTTAAACAAAAATACACAGTTCAGACACCCACCTAGGATGTTGTTTTTCAACTCAGTCCTGGCCTCCTGGCCTTCCTGTCCTGTAGCAACAGCAGCGAAAGTTATCTTCTCTCCCTCTCTCTCCTTTTGCACCACAAGGGCAAGGGAGCAGCAGCAGCAGCACTGGAGGAGCAGCAGCAACAGCAGCAGAAGCAACAACCCCAAAAGCAGCAGCAGAAACAGTTGAAACACTGAAGAGGAGCAGCAACACCAACACCACACACCTTCTCTCCTCAGGATCAGGGAACAAACTGAATCCACAATTGCCTCAACAAGATTGTTAAGAAAATGAACTCTTGATACTCTTTTGAGCACAAACCCGTTTCCATCTGTTTCAGATGAAGTTACATTGTTTCATAGTTTTGCCATTGTGAGATTTGAACTCTTGATCTTGGGGTTACAAACCCAGTACCATAACCACTTGGCTATCTAGGCCAAGCCGACGCTGGAATATGTAATTGTACAGCCTGGGCATGGGTGTTAATTACTTGCACATAATGTTCACTATTATAAATAACCTCCCTTGATCTCTCCTTGAATATGGCTGCTTATTATGAGGAGCAGTGTTTGTGTCACTCAGATGTGAAACCTTGGTTCCTTGGCAAGATAAAGGCAGTTGTCTCAGTCCAGGGCCTCTTCCCTGTGCAGTGTGTAACTTTCAGCCCAAAGTGATGGTCCAGCCTCACACTCCCTGGACACATTAGTGATACCTGCAGTTCGACAGTGGGCTTGTCATTGCACCCAGGATGTCATGGGCAGGTGTCTGTCATTCTCTCCATGTGCTGTCAGCATCTTTGAGGTGGGGCTGGCCCCCACCTCTTCAGCATCTGTGTCCGGTGACGGCGTGGTCCTGAAGGGAATAGGTGCTGAAGGCTGCCAAAGGAGAACAGCTGTGTCTCTATGATATGACCCTGAACACAGAGCGCATGTCCGCTGCCCTCAGCCAAACAAGAGTCAGACATTCTCAAAGGAAATGTGAAGATCTATGGAGAGTCCTCACTGCATGTTGTCATCATCCTCCTGGAATCAAATATGAGGGCTTCCACTGCATCTCCATGACATGCACTGAGGGTATGTGCAC
Organism: Isurus oxyrinchus; assembly: GCA_026770705.1. Lineage (NCBI taxonomy): Eukaryota > Metazoa > Chordata > Chondrichthyes > Lamniformes > Lamnidae > Isurus > Isurus oxyrinchus. The sequence continues at coordinate 62,116,761 of JANJGN010000013.1, forward strand.
CACCATCAGCCACACAGGAGTCAAACATTCACAGATGCAAGGTAAGGATATCAGGACTGTCTTCACTGCATCTCATCATCATCCTCAATGAATCTTGTGGCTGAGGGCCACCTGTATGCATCTGTCTCATCAGGCCAGTGCGATGGCCTCACCGCCATAATGCTCGCCTTTGAGGACCTCATTATCCTCATTCCCTTTGATGTCTTCCTCATCGGAGGAGATGGCAGCTCTTCCATCTCCTCCTCCACCAGGTACTCCCCCCATTGCAGCACCAGGTTGTGTAACGCACAGCAAGATACGATGATGCATGACACCTTCCAAGGACTGTATTGCAGTGCTCCACTGGACCTGTCGGGGTAGCAGAACCTCATTATGAATATGCCTATCATTTGCTCCACCAAAGTCTGGGTCGTGGCATGAACCTTGTTACACCGTCATTCTGCTACAGCTTGAGGCTGCCGTATGGGCGTCATCTGTCACGTCCTCTGTAGGTACTGTGGTAACTATGGTTTTATGTAATGTGTAGTATACCTTTAAGAAGGATGTTAGAATGGAAGATCACGTGACCTTGTGTAACCAATAGAAGAGTAGCATGGGCTACCTCTGTATTGTTAGTAGTTAGTTAGAAGTCAGTAGTCTGCAAGTGAGCAATAGGAGAATGTAGATGGAGTTTGGTGTAGAAACACACATGTGTATCTGCTGAGTAGTTTGTAAATAAACAGAATGTGTTCCACCTAAGAAGTGTTTGCTGATCTATTCTATCTAAAGTACCAACTCGGCTGTCCCACACCAAGTGCGCAATTGGGACTCACAAGTCACAACAAACTGGTGATGAGGATAAAGCGAGGAAAAGGTAAGGAAAAAGTGTGGATAGAAGGAAGATACAATGAATTAGCATCTAGAGTAAAATCACTTAAGGAAAGAAATCGAGAGAAGTGAAATCAGGCTGGACCTCGCACGGTAATTGTAAATATAATTTCCAAATCATCGAAGTAATCCCCTCACAGGATGTTGCAATTTGGAAGAATTGACCAGTTCAATCCAGCCATGGATGATTGATCTCATTATATTGAACTATTTCCAAGTGAATGACATTACAGGGGAGAGAAGAGACAAGCTATCTACATGTGGGAATAAAGCCTACGACTTAATTCAAAGTTTGACAGCATCCAGTGCCCCAGATTGGAAAAACTTTGATGAACTTGTGGAGTTGGTGAAGGGTCAGTGCCAGCCAAAGCCCTCAGTCACGATGCAACATTTCAAGTTTAATTCACCCCGGGGGAGACAGTTGCTTGTTATGTGGCAAGTCTGAAACAGTTAACAGAACAATGCGAGTTGGTACATCTTTAAACGATATGCTCAGATATCATTTAGTGCGCGGTGTGAATGAGGACACGATTCAGAAAAGATTATTGTCCAAAACAAACTTGAACTTTAAGAAGGCACTAGAGATTTCACTGGCCATGGAAAGCACAGTAAGAGACTCAAAAGCCATTCGGGGGGTGCAAAGTGGCGCCGTCCCCCACACCGGGCCGGAAGCCCCAGCGGAAAAGGGCACAAAAACGCACTGCCGAGAAGCGGGAAACAGCCACCGCTAACCAGAAGATAAAAAGAATTGACTCAGCAGCGAAAAGAAGGAATAATGGCAACAGAGGTGGAAATAAGCAGATTAGTAACAAAGGGCAGTTTAAAAAAAATCGAATGTTTTTATTGTCATCGAAACAGACACATAATGAGACAGTGCAAGGAAAGAATCAGACAGCCTTTCAAACAAAAGGGAAAACCCCGTGAGATTTACAGTGTGGAAGCAACAAATTCAGATATTTATTCATTATTTAATTTGCAGGTAAGGAAAACAGAACCAATTTATGTAACAGTAGAAGTGAATGGCAGACCTATTCAAATGGAAGTGGACACAAGAGTTTCCACTACAATGATTGGCGAGCATACCTTCTGATATCTGAATTATGGAGAACATCAACTAAATTTGGAAGAAACTGATGCCAAATTAAGAACATACGCAGGAGAAGATATCCAAGTCAGAGGCTTAAGTAGAGTAACTGTCCATTACGGCAGCCAATCAGTAAGGTTACCAGTGTTGGGATTGAGAGGCAGAGGACCAAGCCTTCTAGGTAAAATTGGCTAAGGGAAATCAACCTTAAGGGGCCATTGAGATTCCAAAAGGAACTGGAAGTGTTTCTGCTTTGGAAAAGGGGTGTGTAAGGACTCAACAACCTGAAGAGAAGCAGGCTGTGTTAAGCCAAAACATGGAAGAAAAGCAGAAGGAACTCGAAGAGACCCTGCTTAAGGACAGAGTTCGAGAGGCGATGAGCAACATCCAAAAGGAAAAGGAAAATCTGTTGAAAGACTTTCACACATGACAAGATTCCCTCAGGCAGCAAACAAATACAAAAAGGACAGAAAAGTTGAAGAATCGGCTACTTGAAGCCAAAGAGACTTTGGAGGCAAAAGTCACAGAAGTTTCTAAAAAGCGGACAGATGATGAAATTCTGGGAGACTCAACCATTGAGTTCACTCAAGTCAAGCTTGCATCTGAGATTAGTCTGGCCAATATTGAAGTCGAAAAGAAGGGTGAGATTACAGTCAAAGGAGAAGGCACATAGAAAAAAGGCACAAGACACAAATAAGGCTTTAATCCTGGCTGCATAGGAGTATACTTTTGTACATAGGCTGCGCAGTCAAGTCACAACACCGATGTCTTTAGTCGTTTGCCTTTACAAAAAAATGATGAGGAAGTCCCAGTTTCACAGGAATTTGTTTTATTGTTAAATTTTTTAGATTCCTCACCGGTATGTGCTTGACCGATCAGAAACTGTACAAATAAGGACACAGTCCTATTCAAGTATGAGAACAAGGGCTTCATGGTTGGTCACAGGGATCTGAGACCTGCAAAGGATGTAGGAATCGTGGACAGTCCCTGGGAATCGTTTGCAGACCTGCAGGTTATGTTTGTGGTGGTCGCAGACCAGCTGAACATTTCAGTGAGTGGAAGTCCTTGCGGTTGATGTAGTTGCCTGCTTGTTGCCATGGAGATCTAAATGCCACATGAGTGCAGTCAACAGCACCCTGCACCCTACGCTTATGTGTGGAGGCTTGTGAGATCCTGCACAGGTGGAGCCCTGGAAGGAGTCACTGGCAAAGAAACTGAGCGCTGCAGTCACTTTCACGGTCACTGGCAGTGCATGCCCTCCATGTCCCGTTGGCGCCAAGTCCTGCAGCAGGTGGCATATGTGACCGACCAATTCCCTAGACATGTGCAGTCTTTGGCGACACTGGTTCTCGGTCAACTGCAGGAATGACAGGCGCCATCTATAGACCCTGGGTCTAGCGAGTCACCTACGAGCGACAGCTCTCTGTGGATCTTCAGCTGTGTGCGCAGCAGGCCCTTCACCTTGAGGGAAGATGGGGGGTCTAGAACAAGGGGTCGCAGCCACATTGTACGGGATAGGCCATTTATGACTGAGATGGGGAGAAACTTCTTCTCTCAGAGGGTGGCGAACCTGTGGAATTCTCTTCCTCAGGAAGCTGTGGAGGCCAGTCACTGAATATATCTAAGAATGAAATAGATTTTTAGACTCTAAAGCCATTGGGGGGTATGAGGAGAGCACGGGAGTACGGTGTTGAGATAGGGGATGAGCCGTGATCATATTGAATGGTAGAACAGGTTTGAAGGGTTGAATGACCTACTCCTGCTCTTAGTTTTTATGTTTCTATGTTCCAATGAAGTGCTCCTCCTTTTGCTGAGCCAGGCACCTCCACCATTCTCTTCTTCTTCTTCTCTGCTCCCTTTAAGCCATGAGGCAGACTGCTAAATCACCAGGCTCCATGTTCCTGATGTTCTCCTCCTGCAGGATCAAAGAGAGAAATGCATGGGTTAGCATAATGTACTAAGAACCTCTCTTGGTTAAGCCTGAAGACCCCTTCACGTATGCTGGAGAGTGCTGCCACCACTTGGATGGCCAGTGCAGTGCTGCCTGAAACCCCACCCACCTCTGCCCCCCTCTACTTGACCAACTGGCAGCAGCTTCGTCCATTGGACTGCATGCTGTGCTCTCTGCTCAGGCGCAGGCATTCTCCTAAGCCGCACTGCAAGGCTGCACAGTTAGCTTGAACCATAATGGATGTTGGTCCACTCTTTAATAAAGACATTGCAAGGGGCTATGAGCACCTTCACCAGTGACTGCGCCATGGCCACCTTTTGCAAGGGAATTGTACAACTTGCCCAGTTGGTCAATTGTTCTGCTGCCCGCTAAAGCACACATTAATTTGCAGTCTGCGCCTGAGAGGTGAAACGCTCTGGAGCTTTTGGTGACACTTTTATGCTTTTGTGTTGCTTGAGTGGGCAGAAAAGCTTCAGAGGCCCAACTCCAAGCACGTCAATGGAGCTTCAGCTGTACGGCCTCAACTGCGGAAGAATGCTGACTTTTGACAAGCTTTTCCAAGTGCATGGCCGCTTCCTTCACTTCCCCCCTGCCCCAACCCCGATCCCCTGGGATATGCTTGAGTATTTCCTTCAGTCTGTGCTGCCTTGCTCCCCACCCCCCCAACACTGTCCCCTGCCCCCCCTGGCCTGACCCGCACTGGAGCCCTTGCCCTGGCACCACTCTGAAAGCCAGCTGGGTAAAAGCATCTTGCTTGTGCCCCCAATGAATGTGTGGCACCAATTCCTTGATGTCCTATGGGCAATGCTCATGAGCGCTGCGCAAGATTGCGTGCACTCACCTCCGAGTTCCCCTCAAAGTTCAGCTCACCAGGTGCACGCCTAGCAATTGTGAAACCACGCCGTTCTGAAATCACACCGACGTGGGTGGTAAATGTGGCTGGAGTTGAGGGTCGATTCCAGTGAGCAGGGCTTATAATTAGACGCAAATGTATTAATATGATGTTCCTGACGAGCAGCGGTGGGAAACCTGGCCCGCCATGAACAGATTGGTTTCACCACAGCGTAAAATTGATTTTTGGCCTTCTCTCCATATTGTACCCCCCCCACCCCCCGCCCCCGCTCTGCCCACCATGACACCCAATGACAATGGGACTGGAAAATTCCGGCCTCAGTTTCAAGGAACAGTTCAAGTTGCTTTGGGATCGACGATTTTACATGAAAAGTGCCAGGCAGAAAGGAAGTAAAACAGAAAACCAGAAGAACAAACAGCCCCTTACCTCAGAAAATATGAGTAATTTCCGTCAAAAGTAGAAAACAGGGAGTCACGTGAAACCAAACAGGACGACAAAACCGGTATTTATTAAATACCTTTTGCTGCTGTACAGGAAACCTGGCAGTCAATTTTCACACAGGAAGCTCCCCCAAACAGCAGCATGACCAGGTAATCTGTTTTAGTCATGTTCGTTGAGTGATAAATATAGATTGGGACACCAGGAAAATGGCCCTGCTCTCCAAATAGTGCTGTGGGGCCTGAGTGAGCAGATGGGGTTTCAATTTAACATCACATCTGAAAACGCAGCACTCCCTCAGTAACGCACCAGAGTGTCAGTCAGGAGTTTGTGCTCCAGGTCAGAATTTTACGTGGAGTTGGTGGCCCTGCAGCACCCCTCTCCCCCACCATCTCCTAGCTGAAAAGGAGGGTTTGGGACACGACCAGGAAACCACGCAGTAATTTAGCCGCCTACAGGCTGTTAATTGGCTCACTCGAGCTTTCCTCCTCCCCTCCACCTGGGAAGAAGTCCCGCCTCTGAAATCTGTCAGCCTATCAGAGGGCTGGCGGCTCTCTAGCCCCAGCAGCGGCACCACTGGGAGTGCTGGTGACTGATGGGACTGCAACCAAGCCCCCATGAGGAGCCATGGAGGCTAGACATTGAGGTAAATGAGATGGTTTTGCTGGGCTCAATCAGGCAGGCCTCAGTGAGAGGGCTGGGCAGTTGGGTGGCCAGGAAGTTGTGGGGATCACACTTGTGGGGAGGCAGGGGGGGCACAGAGTGAACATGAGGCAAACCTCCAATCTGCTGTCAAGCTGCCAGGGTTTACCAGAAGGTGCAGGTAGGCAATAGGCAGATGGGGACCCCCAACCACCTTCCCACCTCCAAGCCCACGGTCAGCCTTCCTGCCCTGCTGCCAACTGAGACCATTCTGTGGGCAATTAATGCCCACTTAAATGCCTCATCGCACCGCTGCTAGAATTCACCCAGCGGCGAGTAGGGGACTCACCGGATGAGAAGCCCGAAGAGCAAACCCCATAAGGGTTGCTGGCAGCGGGGCTCTTCATTCAAAGGCACTCAGTGCTGGATTGGGAAGGTGGGGCCCATTGAGAACCACCCCATGCCCTTTGCTGCCAATCCCCTTACCCCTCCTCTACCCATGGCCCCATCCTGTGACCCCCACCATGAATCACTTGTGGCCTGGGCCTCGGATGGGTGTATTACTGGCAGCAGCCACCACCTCCCTGGTGGCGCCGTTGACAATGAAGAGCTGACAGCCTCTGATTGGCCAGCAGCTCTTGGCGTGTAGGACTACCCAGGGTCTTTTACCCAGGGTCTATGACCCAGGGGAAGGCCTGCTGCTGCCCAGTTAAGTGCCTGATTGGCACTCAGTTTGGTGGGCTTTGCTGGCTGTCCAGCCGGTGGTCTTAACCCATCACCACCTCCATTAAATACCACCCTATGTTTCAATATTAGGGGCAATTGCCATACTGATTTTTATTTGGTGACCGTGGGGAAACCTAGTACCACTCTTATTGGACCATCAAGGCAGAACTAGCTGCCCTGTTGCCCCTGCCATTCTTGCACATCCAGCTCAAAGATAATTGAAACCAAAGGGTGAGGACAGCAATCCAATGCAGGCCACTCGCTGTCCGGCGACCCAGTCCGGTGAACTCTGAGCCAATACTTTAAAAATGGCAAACAATCACCTCAAGATAATATCATTGAACCCCAGAAACAAAATTCATCTTAGTTTGACTCAAAAAACAGTCAAATATACAATAGATAACTAGATAGGTAATTAATTGATTGAAAAATCGCCATGGCAGCAATTGTGATGATGTTACAAATAAACCAAGTAATCATAATTTATAACATAGGTATAGACAAGCATTAAAATCAAAATAGAGTATAAAATAATTAAGGAATTGCACAATTATGTTCATTTCAGTTGACAAATAATTACAATATAGTGCAAAATGCAGGTCTCCTTAATTTACAGAATAACAATGAAAGGCCTGCATTTTGTATTGAAGTCCATAGTTCATGGGTTGTCAGGTTGAGATCTTTAAATTCTCAATCATTTACATGCGATGTATGAGTTTTATAAATTAGGGGATTGGGCTGTCTATTCATCCTCTATCTTATTTGGGGAATGGTGTTTTTTTTCTCCTTAATTCCATCGCACATTTACCTTCACGTGGTTGTGGCAGGAGACAGTGGCAATGGGAGGTGGGGGTCAGGAGTTTCCCAGCAAAGTCCAGACACAGTTGTATCCCAGTTCAGGGAATTCAGCATCTCCAGGTAACCGAATAATGCCTTTCCCCTGCCTTGTGCCCCCCGCACCACCCCCCCCAACAATAGGCTCGCGTTCATGACCATGTTTCAAGACACGTTGTTGCCTTGACAACTATTTGGACCTGAGCTCACAAGCATCTGTCTCTGTGAGAAAACATTCACACAGCTGAATCTTAACAGGCAGCCAGTAATTGAGCATGAAGAATAATTAAGCATCAAGGAGCTCAATTAGCCAGCAGGATAAACTGGCCTGCAGTGATCAATATGGGCCTGTTAGCAAACTCCTGGGGCTTTGAGCTGGGACTCAGGGGAAAAGGTTGCTTCCCTCAAATTGCAGCTTTTCATGAGGTGATGCATCGAACTGCTTTCCTTCCAATACATTATTAAGAGCTTCTGATTCGGAACAAAGAATTGAGAGCTTTTTTTACAGCTGTTGTGGGAGCGGTGAGATTTTAACCATTGATATGAGGCATTGGATAGGAAAAATTCACCGGGTGATGGAACTTGGACAGCTTTTTCAAAGAGCCAGAGCAGGCCTGATGGGCTGAATGGCCTCATTTTGTGCTGTATGATTCTAGAATTTGACTTTGCAAGGCCGCCATTTTGTGACACCATTTTGACCCAATAGGAAAAGACAGTTTGGACCAGTATTCTTATTTCCCAATTCTTACATCTGGGGAGGGAGACAATGCAATAAACACCTCCCCCCCACCATCACATCATACTCCTCACCACATTAAATATTTTCATGATGGGATCTGCCTGCTCAGTATCTTTTCAAAGGGCGACTATAGTGTTCTTTTCATCTTTTCCATTACATTTTACTCCACATGTTGTTAGACTCGTTGGCTAAGCCACCATTCTTGTTTCCCCTGCTAGCACTTCCCCTCAATAGTCTTCCTGCCACTAGCCTTTCAATATTGCTACACAAAGTGCTGACCTTAGATATTCCTTTGGACTTTCCAAATGGCATGGATTCAATAAGGAAGCAGTGTTGGTGAGGGGGCAACAAATACAGCAACATGTGCAACAAAAGTTGGGACATATTGTTGTTGCCCTGAGTTGACTTTAATGGACCCTACATATCTGATGAGATTAGCATAGATGTGTCTTCACTGCCTTCAAACCCATGACCTCTACCATCTAGAAGGACAAGGGCAGTAGATGGATGGGAACACCACCATCTGAAAGTTCCCCTCCAAGCCACTCACCATCCTGACTTGGAAATATATCGCTGTTCCTTCACTGCCGCTGGGTCAAAATCTTGGAACTACATCACTACGGATGACCTACACCACATAGACTGCAGGGGTTCAAGAAGGCAGCTCACCACCACCTTCTCAAGGGCAATTAGGGATGGATAATAAATGCTGACCTTGTGAGCAATGCTCTTTTCCAAGAATTAATTATTAAGAATGCCCTCGGACAAGCAGTCACAGAGTTGTGCTATCTCTTGTTAGGTGGCCTCCAGCTGATATCTTGATTAAAAGACTTCTCATCCTTTAAGGTTACCATAGTAATGAAGCATTCACACGGGCTGGGCCCCTCCAAACGACCATGGGAGGCAGTTGCCTCATTAGGTGACCCGCAGTGCACTGCGTGTGTGACAAACATATGAACAAGGAGCAGGAGTAGACCATTTGGCCCCACGAGCCTGCTCTGCCATTTAATAAGATCATGGCTGATCTGACAGTAATCTCAAATCTGCATCTTGCCTATCCCCGATAACCTATCACCCTCTTGCTTACCAAGAATCTATCTATCTTTGCCTTAAAAATATTCAAAGACTCTGCTCCACCGCCTTTTCAGGAAGAGAGTTCCAAAGACTCACGGCCCTCTGAGAGAAAAAATTTCACCTCATCCCCATTTTAAGTGGATGACCCCTTATTTGTAAACAGTGACCCCAAGTTCTAGATTCTCCCACAAGAGGAAACATCTTTTCCACATCCACCCTGTCAAGACCCCTCAGGATCTTATATGTTTCAATCAAGTCGCCTCTTACTCTTCTAAATTCCAACAGATACAAGCCTAACCTGTCCCACCTTTCCTCATAAGACAACCAGCCCATTCCAGGTATTAGTCTGGTAAACCTTCTCTGAACTGCTCCCAACATATTTATATCTTTCCTTAAATAAGGGGACCAATACTACACAAACAAGTGGCAAATAGAAAGTTTACCTGGGTCTCCACCATCATCACTTTCTCTGTGGGAAGGAGGCTTCAGCTAACAGGCTATTAAGTTCCATGTGCAGTCACAATGTAAGGCATTGTGTGGTGACCTGGGCATCAGGGCTCTTCATACTGACCCTATGATCTAGACTGGGAACACACATACTGCCCCACGGGCATCTAGAATATGACAATGTCATCTGGCGGCCATTATCCTGATGTTTTTGACAGTAGCCACATTACTGGAAGGAGAACAAACACTGAGTTGATGGCTTTCAGGAGATGAGCATAATCCCTTGCATATAGTCCAGGATTGCTGCTGCCGCTGAGAGAGCCATAGCCCCAGAACATTTTGACTCAAAACTTCCATTTGTTGCTCACCACTTACCATCAACAAGCGATACATGTCACCCAGTTTGGGTTTAATGAGGGAAGTAATGCAAAAGGACAATGGGATTGTTACTTGGTCCCTCCCAGGGGGTGCTGGGGGTTTCCAGTTTATGTTGGTGCCATGTTTGAACAAAATGTGTGAGGAGCACACTGACCCTCATCATCTTGACCCAAGAAAACCTCTTCCCTGTTACGAGGGGCCTTGAGGACTGTATGAGTTTACCCAGTGAGACCCCTTCCCTCCGTCTGTGTCTTTCACCAGTGCTGGGTGTACACAAGTGTGACAGCACAGCAGTGAAAGTATGCCAACAGGCATAATGCCAAGGTCGGTGTGTTAATGGGTGCTGTGGCACCATGTGTGTGTGTGTGTGTGTGTGTATGTGTGTGTGCTCACACGTACAGAGGCCATGGGTTTGGATGTGTGTTAATAAGTTGTGCCACAGCGAGCATGACAGTGCAAATGGGCATTCTAGTGCGTGTGGGTGTACAAACAGAGAGTGCGTGTGTAAATGGATGGTGTGCACTAGCACTTCCTGCACTGAGCGGGGATGGATACTTACAGAACAGAGGCAGAACTCGGGGGAGCCATATCTCGGGGGCACCTGTGGTTGCGGGGGGTGGGGGATGCGGTAGGGGGTGCGGTGGGGGCTGCTGTGGATGTTAAATGTGCTGAGGTCAAGATGCCTTGAATTCGAGGGATCTGAGGGACGAGAACAGCTGAGTGAAGAAGATGGAAAAAATTAAAGGTGGAAAACAGGACCTCCCCTTAACCCCGCCACAAAAAAAACATGAAAAATAAACCAGAGAGGGAACTAAATGAAAGGGATGCTGGAAGCAACTTTGCTGTCACTTTGTTTTCCTGGCATTATCCATTTTCTCACACTCTGTAGAATTGAGAGGCTCCAGTTGCCGTGGAAACGCTGAATTGCAGGTCCGTCTTGTGACGGTGGGTTTGTAGACATGGGTGTTTGTTTTAGAATTGAAATTCAGGGAGAAGGTTCTGGAACAAGTGATCTGGTTGGCAGTGAGGGTTTGTGGTTTTTTGCTGGATAAACCTCAACCAATCCTGGTGGGCAGTGGGGTGAGGGTATCTGTAGGTTGGGGTGCGGGGGGAATAGGGTTTGGGGGGGTAGTGGTGTGGATTTACCTTTAGATTGTGCAATAATGCACATTGTTCACATTATTATGACTAATGAGTCAATATGCTCAGTGCGGATGGAGTAGGTACAGTTTCAAGTTTCGAGGCAATGAAGCTGTTTCTGGTGTCCAAAGGCTGCGGGGCATTCAGTCATTGCTTGTCAGTCTGAATGTGATGAGGTAGTACAGGGTAGAGACCTCTTTCCCAGCCCAACAATACACCAACTCCTCACAGACCAGGATTTTCAGAACATGAACTTCCATTGAATTTACCCAGCCAGGGTAAAATCAAAGAATGCTTTCAACACATATAATGAATTTTCATCATGAAAAACATCTTTTAAAAAATTCTTTGACAGGATGTGGGCGTCGCTGGCTGGGCCAGCATATATTGCCATCCCTAATTGCCCTTGAGAAGGTGGTGGTGAGCTGCCTTCTTGAACCACTGCAGTCCATGTGGTGTAGGTCCATCCACAGTGCTGTTAGGAAGGGAGTTCCAGGATTTTGACCCAGCAACAATGAAGTTATTTTTGGGCTAAGGTTGATTTACTGATGGCCTATATAAATTAGCCAGATTAATCAGATCCAATTTTTCAGACACCAACTTTTTTTTAACTAAAGAAATCGACACAATTGTTTCAAACAGAAATATCCTAACATTTCATTTGAGATGACATGATTTAACAAAACATTGTGACAATCTGTACATTCTCTTTCACCAACCCTTAACTCAAGCATATTGCACACAGCATCATGTGATGTCCTCGTGTGCCTCATTCGCCCTGTTGGATCAGTATAATGATTGCTCTGTCTTGCGGAGGACTGGAACTCCACTAACCGGTATCTGTCTATTGAGAGGTCGCTGTGTGTCAATGACACAAGTACAGGTATGAAATCCTCACAGCTGACCAGCCTATCAACTTCGACTTTCTAAACTTTCAGCTCAGAGTTCAGAGGCCCTGCAGCTCCAGGGAAATCATGTGATGATAACTTTACCCACAATACAACTGACCCCTCCCTGCCCCCACCCCACCCTTCACTAAGGTCCTGCTAGCTCTGGGTTCATTCACCAGCTTCTCTTACCAGCTAAGAGAAAAGAAAGGGGAGAGAGAGAAAGGGGAGAAAGAGAATGGAGGATAAGAGAGAGAGAGAGAGAGAGATAGACAAAAGGAAGAAGAGAAAGAATGGACTTGGCGGAAGGGAAGAGGAAAGGAGAATAGGATGTGAAAGATGTGAGGAATGAGGGGATTAGGAGAGAAGGAAAGAATAGCAACTAATATTGATATAGCACCTTTCATGGAATCATGGAGTGGTAACATTTGGCCTGTCAGATCTATCTATGTTGGCTCTCTGCCGAGCAATTTAGCTTGTGCCACTCCTCTGCCCTTGGCTAGCCCTGCAATTGTTTTCCTTTGGGTGTTTATCCAATTCCCTTTTGAAAGACTCAATTAAACCTGCCTTCCCCCACACCCTCAGGCAGTGCATTCCAGATCCTAACCACTCGCTCTCCTGTCACCTTTTGTTAATCACCTTCAATCTGTGTCCTCTGGTTCTGGATCCTTCCACCAATGAACAATTTCTATCTACTCTATTTAGACGCCTCATGATTTTGATCACCTCGATAAAATGTCCTCACAACCGTCTCTTCTCCGTGGTGAGCAGTCCCAGCTTCTCCAGTCTATCCTCTGACTGAAGTCGTTTCTTCACTGGAACCGTTCTTCCAAATCTTTTCTGTACCCTCGTCAATCCTTCAACTCTTTGTGAATGCTTGGTACCAAGGACTGGACACAATATTCCAGCTGAGACCAAACCAACGCTTTAGAAAAGTTCACCATCTCCTCCTTGCTTTTTTGTACTCTATGCCCCAATTTATTTACTTATTACTCTTTCATGGGATGTGGGCATTGCTGGCAAAGCTAGCATTTGTTACCCATCCCTAATTGCCCTTGAACTGAGTAACTTGCTCAGCCATTTCAGAGGGCAGTTAAGAGTCAACAACATTTCTGTAGATCTAGAGTCACATGTAGGCCAAACCAGGTAAGGGTGGCAGCTTTTCTTCCCTAAAGGGCATTAGTGAACCAGTGGGTTTTTGCCATAATTGGCATTCAGTGCCATGGCCATCATTACTGAGATTCCAGATTCTACTAATTGAATGTAAATCTACCAGCTGTTATGGTGGGGGTCACCAGGGCATTAGTCTGGGCCTGCTGGATTACCAGTCCAGTGACATTATAACTGCACCACCGTCTCTCACTATCTATAAAACCTAGGATGCTTTCTAATCAGTTTTCCAACTCCCCTACACCTTCAATTTTTGCACATATACCCCAGGTCTCTTTGTTCTTTTGCCCATTTTAGAATGGTACCCTTTATTTTATCTTGCCTCTCCTCATTCTTCCTGTCAAAGTGAATCACTTCATACTCCTCTGTGCTAAATTTCATCTGCCACTTGTCTGCCCATTCAATCATGTCTATGTCCTCTTGAAGTCCAGCACTATCCTCCTCAGAGTTCACAATGCTCCCAAGTTTTGTGTCATCAGAAAAGTTTGAAATCGTGTCCTGCACACCCAAGTGCAAGTCAAAAGAATTTGTCGAAGAAAGCAGCGATCCTCGTACCAATCCCTGGGGAGCACCACATCCTCCACTTAGTGAAACCACTGCTCTCTGTTCCCTGTGGCTCAGCCAGCTGTGTATCCATGCTGTCACTGCCCCTCTTATTCTTTAACATAATAAGGCATCCCAAAGTGCTTCACAGGAGATATTAGGTCAGATGACCAAAAATTTGGTCAATGAGATAGGGAGCATTTTAAAGGAGGAAAAGGAGTTCGAGAGGCAGGGAGGTTAAGGCAGAGAATTCCAGAGCTTAAGGCCGAGGCAGCTGAAGGCATGGCCACCACTGGCGGAGCAATTAAAATTGAGGATGCACAAGGGGCCAGGATTAGAGGAGCGCAGATATCCAGGAGGAGCTAGAAGAGATTACAGAGATAAGGGTTGGGTGAGGACATGGAGGGATTTGAAAACAAGGATGAGAATTTTAAAATGAAGATGTTATTTGACTGGGAGCCAACGCAAGTCAGCATACATGGTGGGGGGCTGGGCAAAGGGGTCCCAGTGTGAGTTAAGGCATAGGCAGCAGAGTTTTGGATGACCTCAAGTTTACAGAAGGTAGAATGTGGGAGAACAGCCAGGAATGCATTGGAATAATCGAGTCTAGAGGTAATAAACGCATGAATGAGGGTTTCAGAAGCAGATGGACGGAGACAGGGATGAAGTCGAGTGATGTTATAGAGATGGAAATAAGCAGTCTTAGTAATGGCGTGAATATGTAGTTGGAACCTCATCTCGGGATCAAATATGACACCAAGGTTGCTAAGAGTCTGGCCTAGTCTCAGCCAGTTGCAGGGAGAGGGATGGAGTTGGTAGTTAGGGAACAGAATAGAAAGGCTTCATTCATCCCAGTATTTAATTGGAGGAAATTTCTGCCCATCCAGTACTGGATGTCGGAAAAGCAGTCGGATAATTTAGCAACAGTGAAGGAGTGGAGAGAGGCGGTGGTGAGGTAGAGCTAGGTGTTGTCAGTGAACTTGGGAAAATGAACGCCATGTTGGATGATGTCACCGAGGGGCAGCATAAAGATGAGAAATAGGGGGAGGAACCAAGGATAGATCCTTGGGGGTCACCAGAGGTAGTGGTGTGGGAACAGGAAGCGAAGCCATTGCAAGTGATGCTGTGGCTACGATTAGATGGATAAGGACAGAACCAGGTGGGTGCAGTTCCATCTAGCTGGATGACAGCGGAGAGGGGTCGGAAGAGGATGGTGTGGTCAAACATATCAAAGGCTGTAGACAAGTCGAGAAGGATGATGAGAGATCATTTATCTTTGTCACAGTCACGCAGGATGCATTTGTGACTTGGATAAGAGCTGGTTCAGTACGGTAGCAGGAGCAGAAACCTGATTGGAGGGATTCAAACATGGAATTCCAGGAGACCCAGATTTGGGAGCTGACGTCATGTTCAATGACTTTAGAGGGGATAGAAAGGCTGGAGACTGGGTGGTAGTTTCCAAGGTCAGAGGGAGCAAAGGGCAGAGGCAGCCGAAGGGGTAATTTGGCCTTAGAGACAAAGAAATCCATGAGCTCCTCACACTTGGTGTTGGAGGTGAGAATGGAGGGGGTGGGGAAGAAGGGTTTAAGAAGACAGTTCACAGGAAAACTGAGGAGCGAGGAGGAGGGGAAGCAAAAGAAGAGAGGAGTGAAGAGGAGGAAGGGAGGGAAGAGAATTACAGAATTGGATGGAGAGAGAAGGGGTGAGAGGAGAGGGAAAGGAGGAGTGGGATTGGGGAGGGAGTTATGATGGAAAAACTGACAGAAGGAAGTGTAATGAGTTGAGTGGAGAATGCTGGAGGAACAGGGACAATTTCACAATCATACAAACAGATCGAAAAGAGCAGGGAAGCAGCTTACAGAATGATTGAAGTCAGTGTAAAATCAGGATCATTATAGCTGCTGTAATTCACACTTATAAAATCACATAGAGAAAGATGCAAAATGAAGATATGTTTTAAACATGAGATGGTAATTATAATGCGGCAGCTTGATGCATTTTCAAGAAAGTTGCCAGTATTTTCATTGCCTGTAGCGTGTGGCAGACCTGTCAAAGAGCAGTCTCCTTGACGACTCTCTCTGTACCTCCTGACATTCCCTGTATGCAGCTGCCCTGTTACAGGCTGCGCAGGATTATGTCGAGAGCTCCACTGGGAATTGCTGCAATCAGAAGACTTCGATATGCTTTATACTCTCAAACTATTGTACTGCTGGTGTCCCTGCACCAATCAGTCACACCCTCCTAACCTTTCCCTCTCTATCTCTTTCTATCTCTTTCTATCCTCTCTCTCTTTCTCTCTGCCCTCTCTCTTTGACCTCCACCCTCTCCCTCCCCTTCCTCTCTATGCCCTCTCTCCCTCTGAAGCCCCCCTCTCTCTCTGCTCCCTCTCGTTCTCTCCCCGCTCTGATACGCCCTCTCTCTCTGCCCCCCCGCCTGCTCACTCTCTCTCTGCCCCTCTCTCATTCTACTCTTCTCTATCTCTTCAAGCCCTATCTCTCTATCTCTCTCTGCCCTCTCCCTCTCTGCACCTCTCTGAGCCCTGCTCTCTCTCTGAGCCCTTCTCTCTGTCTCTGCTCTCACCCTCTCTCGCTGTCCCCTCTCTCTCTTTATCTCTCCAGGCCTTTCTCTCTCTCTATTTCTGGCCTCTCTCTCTCTCTCTCCCTGCATTTTTCCAAACCTCATTGTCTCTCTTTCTGCCCTCTCCCTCTCTCTATATCTCTTCAAGCCCTGCTCCCTCTCTCTTTCTCTCTCTCTCTCTCTCTCACTGCCTTCTCTCTCCCTCTCTCTCTGCCCTCTCCCTATATCTCTTCAAGCCCTGCTCCCTCTCTCTATCTCTGCCCTGTCTCTCTTTATCTCTCTGAGTCCTACTCTCTCTTTCTCTATCTCCACCCTCTCTCTCCTTCTTTCTGCCCTCTTTCTCTATATCTCTCCGAGCCCTGCTTTCTGTCTCTCACTCTCTATCTCTGTCCTCTCTCTGTCTCCCCAAACCCTGAGCTCTCTTTTGCTATGCTTTGCTGAGTAGTGAATTCAGATTTGATACTGCTGAGAGCAGTTGCCCTGGTTACCAGCTTAGCAAGCTATGTGGGTGTGCATACTTGTGTCTGTCCTTTGTGACTGTGACAAAGGTAAACTTGGCCTTCTCATCCTTCTCGACTTGTCTGCAGCCTTTGACACGTTTGACCACTCCGTCCTCCTCCAACGCCTCTCCTCTGTTGTCCAGCTGGGTGGGACTGCTCTCACCTTCCATTCTTACCAATCTAATCGTAGCCAGAGAATCACTTGCAATAGATTCTCTTCCTGCTCCCACACCGTTCCCTTTGACTCCCAAGGATCCATCCTTGGCCTCCGCCTATTTGCTGACTCCCGTTGACCTCATCCAAAAACACAACATCAGGTTTCACATGTACACTGGTGACACCCAGTTCTACCTCACACCAGGGCCGGGATTTTCTGGCCCGGTTGCGGGTGGGACCCGCTGCGGGCGAGGCGGTGCCCCAGCCAGAGGCCCATTGACTTGTGGCGGGACTGAAAGATCGTGGCGGGCACAGAAAATCCCACCTCAGGTCTCTCCATCCCGCCGCTTAGTCGGTCTGCTTATCTGACAACCAGCATTGAATGGAGAGAAATTTCCTCTAATGGTGCCCCTATCTCATATTCCCTCCCCCTTCTTTCTTGTGAGCTGAGCTATCATCAGCTGGTGACTATTCTCTACCGCCTGCACTGCAGCTCCCACAGCAATGAGGTGCTGCCTGGGGCATGACAGAGGTGAAAGTGGGATTTCCACCAGGAGGAATTCCCGCCCTCAAAAATAGCCAATCAGATTGGCTCTAGCAGTCCCAGCAGCACCAGAACTCAGTAGTGGGCACGGCTGGGACTGCAAGGAGGCGCCGGGAAGAAGAGGCCATGGATCCTGGAGTGAGGTAAGTCAGGAGTATTGTTTGGGGAGGGACCGGGGAGTCTGGGGAGGGGCAAAGGAGGGTGGGGGGTTATTTTTGAGACTAGGTGAGGAGGAACAAAATGGGGGTAACACCTTGCGGGGTTGCCCTCAATGGGCACAGGACACCCTCCAAGAATGCACCGGCCCCTGCCGCCTTTGAAGCAGGTTGTTAAAAAAATGGCCTACCCACTTCCGCCTGCCTGCCTGCCCACACCAATCATTTTATGGTGTGGACAGCATAATATTCAAGTCAGCTGGCTTGTTAACAAGCTCAATTGCCCATGAATTACTTATTTAAAAATGGCAGGCCAGTGGCCACGTTCAGCCTGCCGCGTTATGGGGACCAGGTCGGGGGGAGTAAGTCACCCATCGTATTTTACATGACAACCCCACGCCACCCCCCCTCCACAGCCAAATAGATGTCCAGTGGAGGGGGCCCTAAAATCTAGTCCCCGGGGTTTGAGCACATCATCCTGGCTGCACTCCAGTTCGGCACTGAGGGGGTGCTGCTCTGTCAGAGGCACCGTCTTTCAGACGAGATGTCAAACTGAGGCCTGCTCTGCCCTCACTGGTGGACATAAAAGATCCTGTGGCACTATAGATGGGAGGAGCTTGTGTTGCTGTCCTTAGAGAAGGGAAGGCTGAGAGGAGGATTGACGGAGGTATTCAAAATCATGAGGGATCTGGACAGAGAAGGTAGAGAGAAACTGTTCCCATTGGTGGAAGGATAGAGTATGAGAGGACATTGACTTAGTGTGATTGGCAAAAGAACCAATGGTGAGATGAGGAAAACCCTTCCCGTAGCAAGTGGCTTGGATCTGGAATGCGCTGCCTGAGAGTATGGACGAACCAGATTCAACCTTGGCTTTCAAAAAGGGAATTGGATAAGTTTCTGAAGAGAACCAATTTTCAGGGCTAATGGCAACATATCCTCTAATATCTTTTGTAGTGTGTGGCCGATTTGTTTGAGTGCACCGCCCCTTTAAATTTCTTTGTGTAGTGGTGGACATATGGTGTCTTAAAGGAGCCAACTTGTGCGTGGGCCGGGGGGAATTTATGTGTTGCTGCTCAGCCTAGAGGGAGCGCAGGCTACGGGGAAAGAGCAGGGGAGTGGGACGGGCTAAATTGTTCTTGCTATGAGGCCACATGGGCCTGACGGGGCAAATGACCACCTTCTGTGCAGCAACCAAGTTACAATTCTATTTCGAAGAACAGGGGAGTCTCTTCCAAGGTCATGACCAATATTTATCCCTCAATCAACATTGTAGCCATTATCGTATTGCAACTGGTGGCAGTTTGCTCTGCACCAATTGGCTGCTGCGAAGTGTTACATATCAGAAACATTTGAGATGGTGACAGTGCTATATAAATGTAGGTTTTCTCTTGCTCTCAGAGGCCCTTTACTCCACCCCATGAGTACTGCACTTAGCCAGGAGCTAGGCATGAAAGTAGAAAGCTCATAGCACTGGGGCGTTCAACAAAATGAACATTGGCAATGTTACCTTCTTCCAGAACCCGACTTCAAGGAGACTGTCTGGTGCTGACTCATCCTGTAAAAACGAGCGTGTGAGAAGAAGAATATAGAATCTGCAGTCCGTGTACAACATAGGTAAAAGAGACAGGCTAACAAATCAGAAATTAGGCCAATGTTACTTTGACATAAGTGGTTCAAAGTCATGAATTCTGTTCATTAAGTTTTGATACAACCGGGCTGCCTTTGAAATGTTTAGTCACCGCACATCATTCCACTGTTATACCAAGGTCATGTTGCAGGCTGCATGTTCAATTGAAAGGCTTTTGTTCTCTTTGCCAACCATACTTAGACCCTGGTCGAGCAGACAACAATGTCAAGCAAGCTAATTCTGCCCTTTTATACCCCGGACACAATGAGCCAAAGGGCTGACGGCGATGGGGGAGCAGCGGGCTGAGGGAGGGACCCAAGTGGAGAAGGCAAAAGGTAGCACAGTCCAAGAGCCATGAGGGAGCACAGAATGTCTGGAAAAACCCTCAGAGTCCATGGGTCTGTGATGAAACAGAGGTCAGGCAGTCAAAGCTTGTGGCTTCCTTGGGGATTGGAGGATATTACAGCATTGAAAATAGAGCAAAACAAGTGGCAAAATAAATACACACGGGAAAAGAAATGGAGTGAGCTGGGAAATGCTTCCTGGAGAATGGGGGGATTAGACCAAGGGTTGCCAACTGTGATTAAATGTATTCCTGGAGGTTGCCCCCAGGCTCCAGCCATTAGTCGACCCACATATCCATCCTTGTGACGCATTGTCTTCCTAAACCAACTGGACAGCATAAAGACTCATTACCCAATTGGGTGATTCTTGACTATCGATCAAACAGCCCTTTCCCATTTTCAATATTTGTACATCTGGTAAATAGAAATGGTCAAAGAAAATGACATAAATAATTTTTATAATGACCCAATGGTTTTCTCCAGGGTTGCACACAGCAGTATCCTGGAGATTGATCTTCCATTCCTGAAGACTCCAGGCCAATCCTGGTGGGTTGGCAACCCTATTTAGGTCCCACTCTCTAACTCACCTTTGTTTCTTCCCCTCTCTCTCCTGCTCTAAGATGCTCCTTAAAACCTACATTTATTGACACAAATTTTGGCCAGGTGTCCTCATATCCCTTTGTGTGTCTCAGTGTCAAGTTTTTGGATGATAATTTTGCTTGTTGCAATCGGGGACAGAACAGAGATTTTCAGCAAGGTGATGTCCCCGCAGCCTCGGCCCAGGACAGTAAATGCATTACATTAAGGTGGGGGGCACTAAAGTCAAATGCTCTTGAACCCATGAGAGTTTGGGGTCATGGGTAATAGTGGGAGAGGTGGTGAACAGGCAGATTCTGATCTCCTGAGCATGCCCAGCCAAGTGCTGGGAAAGGAAAGTGGGTGTTAAAAACGATGGAGGAGCAGAATATTCCAGAGGCAATGATCTTTTAGTAATAGACAGCATGTGATTGGTGATGGAATTGCTTTGGAGATGATAGAAATTACTGGTGGGGTGGGAGGGAGAAATTTCTCACACAGTGGTGGGGGGTGGAAGGGGTGAGGAATTTCTCACACTGTGGAGAGGGGGGGTGAAGGGGTGAGGAATTTCTCACACTGTGGTGTGGGGGGGAAGGGGTGATGAATTTCTCACACTGTGGTGTGGGGGTGAAGGGGTGAGGAATTTCTCACACTGTGGTGTGGGGGTGAAGGGGTGAGGAATTTCTCACACTTTGGAGGGGGGGGGGAAGGGGTGAGGAATTTCTCACACTGTGGTGAGGGGGTTGGAGGGGTAAGGAATTTCTCACACTGTGGAGAGAGGGGGAGTGAAGGGGTGAGGAATTTCTCACACTGTGGTGAGGGGGTTGGAGGGGTAAGGAATTTCTCACACTGTGGAGAGAGGGGGAGTGAAGGGGTGAGGAATTTCTCACACTGGTGAGGGGGTTGGAGGGGTAAGGAATTTCTGACTCTGTGGAGAGGGGGGTGAAGGGGTGAGGAATTTCTCACACTGTGGTGAGGGGGTTGGAGGGGTAAGGAATTTCTCACACTGTGGAGAGAGGGGGAGTGAAGGGGTGAGGAATTTCTCACACTGGTGAGGGGGTTGGAGGGGTAAGGAATTTCTGACTCTGTGGAGAGGGGGGGTGAAGGGGTGAGGAATTTCTCACACTGTGGAGAGAGGGGGAGTGAAGGGGTGAGGACATTCTCAGACTGTGGTGAGGGGGGGATGAAGGGGTGAGGAATTTCTGACTCTGTGGAAAGGGGGGTGAAGGTGTGAGGAATTTCTCACACTGCGGAGGGGGGGTGAGGAATTTCTCACACTGTGGAGAGATGGGGATGTGAAGGGGTGAGGAATTTCTCACACTGTGGAGAGATGGGGATGTGAAGGGGTGAGGAATTTCTCACACAGTGGAGAGAGGGGGTGAAGTGGTGAAGAATTTCTCAGATTGCGGAGGGGTGAGTGTAGGGGTGAGGAATTTCTCACACTTCGGTGAGAGGGGGTGAGGAATTTCTCACACTGCGGAGAGGGAGGAGTGAAGGAGTGCAAATTCCTCAAACTGCGGAGATGGGGTGGCTGGGATGAGGAATTTCTCACATTGTGGAGATGGGGGGGGTGGTTAAGGGGCGAGGAATTTCTTACACTGCAGGTAGGGAGGTGATGAGGTGAGGAATATCTCACACAGTGGAGATGGGGGGAAGGTGAAGGGGTGAGTAATTTCTCACATTGCGGAGGGGAGGGGTGAAGGGTTGAGGACAATTTCACACTGCAGTGATGGGGGTTGAAGGGGTGAGGAATTTCTCAAACTGCAGAGATGGGGGATAAGGGGTGAGGAAATCTCACACTGCGGTCAGGGGGTGTGAAGTCGTGAGGAATTTCACACACTGTGGAGAGGGAGAGTGAAGAGGTGAGGAATTGCTCACAATACAGAGAGGGGGAGTGAAGGGGTGAGGAATATATCACACCACGGAGAGGGGGGCAGAAGGGGTGAGGAACTTCTCACTGCGGTGAGAATGGAAGTTGTCAGGAATTTCTCACACTGTGGAACAGGTCGGTGAAGGTTTGAGAAATTTCTCACACTGTGGTGAGGGGGGGTGAAGGTTTGAGGAATTTCTCACACTGTGGTGAGGGGGGGTGAAGGGGTGAGGAATTTCTCACACTGAGGAGGTTGGTTGAAGGGGTGAGGAATTTCTCAAATGGTGGTGAGAGGGGGTGAAGGGGTGAGGAATTTCTCACAATGCGGACGGGTGGGCTAATGAATTTCTCACACTGCGGAGAGGGTGGGATGGAAGAGTGAGGAATTTCTCACACGGCGGATGGGGTGGTGAAGGGTTGAGGAAATTTTCACACTGCAGTAATGGGGGTTGAAGGCATGAATAATTTCTCACACTGCGGTAAGGGGGGGGGGGGTGAAGGGATGAGGAATTTCTCATACTGTGGAGGGGGGGGTGAAGGGATGAGGAATTTCTCACACTGTGGAGAGGGGGGGTGAAGGGTGAGGAATTTCTCACACTGTGGAGAGGGGGGGTGAAGGGTGAGGAATTTCTCACTGCGAAGACAGGGGTTGAGGAACTTCTCACACTGCGAAGGGGGGGGTCAAGTGGTAAGTAATTTCTCACACTGCAGAGAGGGGGGGGGTGAAAGAGTGAGGAATTTCTCACACTGTGGAGAGGGGGGTGAAGGGGCAAGGAATTTCTCACACTGCGGAGGGGGGGGGGGTGAAGTGGTGAGGAATTTCTCACACTGCGGTGATAATGGTGAAGGGGTGAGGAATTTCTCACACTGTGGTGAGGGGGAGTGAAGGAGTGAGGAATTTCACACACAGCGGTGAGAGGGAGCGAGGAATTTCACAAACTGCTGAGGGGGTGGATGGGATGAGGAATTTCACACATTGCGTAGACGGGGAGTGAAGGGGCGAGGAATTTCTTACACTGTGGAGGTGGGGTGAAGAGGTGAGGAAGTTCTCACATTGCAGGGAGGGGGGTGAAGTGGTGAGGAATATCTCACATTGCGGAGACGAGGGGAAGGTGAAGGGGTGAGTAATTTCTCACATGGCGGAGGGGGGGTGAAGGGGTGAGGAATTTTTCACACTGCGGAGAGGGGTGAAGTGGTGAGGAATTTCTCACACAGCGGTGAGGGGATGTGAAGTGATGAGGAAGTTCTCACGCTGCAGCGAGGGGGGGAGAAGGGGTGAGTCATTTCTCAAACTGCGGAAGTGGGGTGAAGGGGTGAAGAATTTCTCACACTGCGATGAGGAGGTGAAGGGGTGAGTAATTTCTCACACTGCTTTGAGGGGTGGAGAAGGGGTGAGGTATTTCTCACACTGTGGAGAGGGCGTGTGAAGGGGTGAAGAATTTCTCACACTGTGGAGAGGGGAAGGTGAAGGGGTGAGTAATTTCTCACACTGTGGAGAGGGGGTGGGGTGAAGGGGTGAGGAATTTCCCACACTCTGGTGAGCGGGGGTGAAGGGGTGAGGAATTTTTCACACTGCGGAGGGGGGTGAAGTGGTGAAGAATTTCTCACACTGCTGTGAGGGGGGGTGAAGTTGTGAGGAATTTCTCACACCGCGATGAGGAGGTGAAGGGGTGAGTAATTTCTCACACGGTGGAGAGACAGGGATGTGAATTGGTAAGGAAATTCTCACACTGCTTTGAGGGGTGGAGAAGGGGTGAGGTATTTCTCACACTGTGGAGAGGGCGCATGAAGGGGTGAGGAAATTTTCACACTGCAGAGTGGGGGGGGGTAAAGGGGTGAGGAATTTCTCACACTGTGGAGAGGGGGACTGAAGGGGTGAAGAATTTCTCACACTGTGGAGAGCGGGGTGAAGGAATGAGGAAATTCTCAAACTGCAGAGTGGGTGGGTTGAAGGGGTGAGGAATTTCTCACACTGTGGTGAGGGGGAGGGTGAAGGGGTGAGGAATTTCTCAGGCTGCCGTGAGGGGGTTGAAGGGGTGAGGAATTTCTTACACAGTGGAGCAATGGGCATGTGAAGGGATGAGAAATTTCTCACACATTGGAGAGATCGCGGTGTGAAGTGGTGAGAAATTTCTCACACTGCGGTGAGGGGGTGGAGAAGGGGTGAGGAATTTCTCACTCTGTGGAAATGGGGTGAAAGGGTGAGGAATTTCTCACACTGCGGAGATGGGGGGTGATGGGTGAGGAATTTCTCACACTGCGGAGAGGGGGGTGAGGAATCTCTCACACAGTGAAGTGGGGGTCAATGGTGCGTAATTTCTCACACTGCGAACAGGGGGTGGTAAAAGGGTAAGGAATTTCTCACTGCGGAGGGGGTTGAAGGTGTGAGGAATTTCTCACACTGAGGTGTTGGGAGTGAAGGGGTGAGGAATTTCTCACACTGCGGTGTTGGGAGTGAAGGGGTGAGGAATTTCTCACTGCGGAGGGGGTTGAAGGTGTGAGGAATTTCTCACACTGCGGTGTTGGGAGTGAAGGGGTGAGGAATTTCTCACACTGCGGATATGGGGTGAAAGGGTAAGGAATTTCTCACACTGCGGTGAGGAGGGGTGAAGGGGTGAGGAATTTCTCACACTGCAGAGAGGGGGGTGATGGGGTGAGGAATTTCTAACACTGCGGAGAGTGGTGGAGAAGGGGTGAGGAATCTCTCACACTGCGAAATGGGGGTCAATGGTGCGAAATTTCTCACACTGTGGACAGGGGATGGTAAAAGGGTGAGGGATTTCTCACACTGTGGAGGGGGGGTGGTGAAGGGGTGAGGAATTTCTCAAACTCCAGAGAGTGGTGAAGGGGTGAGGAATTTCTCACAAAGTAGAGAGAGGGTGGAGAAGCGGTGTGGAATTTCTCACGCTGTGGAGAGCGGGTGGGGGGGTAAAAGGGTGATGAATATCTCACACTGTGGAGGGGGCTGAAGGGGTGAGAAATATCTGACACTGTGGAGGGAGGTGAAGGGGTTGAGGAACATCTCACTATGAGGACAGGGGTTGAAGGGGTGAGGAATTTCTCACACAGCGGAGAGCGGGTGGTGAAGGGGTGCGAATTTCTCAAACTCCAGAGAGTGGTGAAGGGGTTGAGGAATTTCTCACACTGTGGAGAGGGGGGGTGAAGGGGTGAGGAATTTCTAACACTGTGGAGAGGGGTGGAGAAGGGGGTGAGGAATTTCTCACACAGTGGAGAGGGGGGGGTGTAGGGGTGAAGAATGTCTCACACTGTGGAGAGGGGGAGTGAAGGGGTGAGGAATTTCTAACACTGTGGAGGGGGGGTAAAGGCGTGAATAATTTCTCACACTGCGGTAAGGGGGGGTGAAGGGATGAGGAATTTCTCACACAGTGGAGAGGAGGGGGGTGAAGGCGTGAATAATTTCTCACACTGCGGAGAGGGGGGGGGGGGTGAAGGGGTGATGAATTTCTCACACTGCAGAGGGGCTGGTACAGAGTGGTGAGGAATTTCTCACACTGCGCTGAGGAGGGGTGAAGTGGTCTGGAATTTCTCACACTGCGGAAATGGGGTGAAGGGGTGAGGAATTTCTCACAATGTGTTGAAGGGCGGAGAATGGGTGAGGAATTTCTCACAGTGTGGAGGGGGAGTGAAGGGATGAGGAAATTCTCACACTACAGAGTAGGGGTGAAGGTGTGTGGAATTTCTCGCACTGCGATGAGGGGGTGAAGGAGTGAGGAATTTCTCACATTGCGGGGGGGGTTGGTAATGGGGTGAGGAATTTCTCACACTGTGGTGAGGGGATGAAGGGGTGAGGAATTTCTCATGCTGTGGAGAGTGGGGGGTGAAGTGGGTAATGAATATCTCAGACTGTGGAGGAGGGGTGAGGGGGTGAGGAATTTCTCACACAGTGGTGAGGAGGGCTGAAGGGGTGAGGAATTTCTCACACTGCGGCGAGGAGGGCGGAAGGGGTGAGGATTTCTCGCACTGCGGAGGGGGTGTGAAGTAGTTCAGGAATTTCTCACACTGCGATGAGGAGGTGAAGGGGTGAGGAATTTGTCACTATGTGGACAGGGGGTGAAGGGGTGTGGAAGTTCTCACACTGCGGAGAGTGGGTGGTGAAAGGGTGCGAATTTCTCAAACTCTGGAGATGGGTGAAGGGGGGTGAGGAATTTCTCACTATGCGGACAGGAGTGAAGGGGTGAGGAATTTGTTACACTGTGGAGAGAGGTTTAAGGTGTGAGAGAGTTCTCACACTGCAGGGAGGGGGTTAAAGTGGTGAGGAATATCTCACACCGTGGAGGGGGGGTTTGAAGGGGTGAGGAATTTCCCATTATGCGGAAAGGGGGGTGAAGTGGTGAGGAATTTCATACACCGCGGTGAGCACTGGGGGGGGGGGGGGGGGTGAAGTGGTGAGGAATTTCTCACACAGCGGTGAGGGGGTGTGAAGGGATTAGGAATTTCTGACACTGCAGAGGGGGGTGAAGGGGTGAGAAATTTCTCACTCAGTGGAGAGACGGGGATGTGAAGGGGTGAGGAATTTCTCACACTGTGGTGTGGAGGGGTGAAGGGGTGAGGAATTTCTCACAAAGTGGAGAGAGCGGGGTGAAGGGTGAGGAATTTCTCACACTGTGGAGAGGGGAGGTGAAGGGATGTTGAATTTCTCAAACTATGAAGGGGGTTGAAGGGTTGAGGAATTTCTCACACTGTGGTGAGTGGGGGGTGAAGGGGTGAGGAACTCCTCACACTGTGGTGAGGGGGGGTGAGGAATTTCTCACACTGCGGAGAGGGGGGGTGAAGGGGTGAGGAATTTCTCACACCGCGATGAGGAGGTGAAGGGGTGAGTAATTTCTCACACGGTGGAGAGACAGGGATGTGAATTGGTAAGGAAATTCTCACACTGCTTTGAGGGGTGGAGAAGGGGTGAGGTATTTCTCACACTGTGGAGAGGGCGCATGAAGGGGTGAGGAAATTTTCACACTGCAGAGTGGGGGGGGGGGGTAAAGGGGTGAGGAATTTCTCACACTGTGGAGAGGGGTACTGAAGGGGTGAAGAATTTCTCACACTGTGGATAGCGGGGTGAAGGAATGAGGAAATTCTCAAACTGCAGAGTGGGTGGGTTGAAGGGGTGAGGAATTTCCCACACTGTGGTGAGGGGGAGGGTGAAGGGGTGAGGAATTTCTCAGGCTGCCGTGAGGGGGTTGAAGGGGTGAGGAATTTCTTACACAGTGGAGCAATGGGCATGTGAAGGGATGAGAAATTTCTCACACATTGGAGAGATCGCGGTGTGAAGTGGTGAGAAATTTCTCACACTGTGGTGAGGGGGAGTGAAGGAGTGAGGAATTTCACACACAGCGGTGAGAGGGAGCGAGGAATTTCACAAACTGCTGAGGGGGTGGATGGGATGAGGAATTTCACACATTGCGTAGACGGGGAGTGAAGGGGCGAGGAATTTCTTACACTGTGGAGGTGGGGTGAAGAGGTGAGGAAGTTCTCACATTGCAGGGAGGGGGGGTGAAGTGGTGAGGAATATCTCACATTGCGGAGACGAGGGGAAGGTGAAGGGGTGAGTAATTTCTCACATGGCGGAGGGGGGGTGAAGGGGTGAGGAATTTTTCACACTGCGGAGAGGGGTGAAGTGGTGAGGAATTTCTCACACAGCGGTGAGGGGATGTGAAGTGATGAGAAAGTTCTCACGCTGCAGCGAGGGGGGGAGAAGGGGTAAGTCATTTCTCAAACTGCGGAAGTGGGGTGAAGGGGTGAAGAATTTCTCACACTGCGATGAGGAGGTGAAGGGGGTGAGTAATTTCTCACACTGCTTTGAGGGGTGGAGAAGGGGTGAGGTATTTCTCACACTGTGGAGAGGGCGTGTGAAGGGGTGAAGAATTTCTCACACTGTGGAGAGGGGAAGGTGAAGGGGTGAGTAATTTCTCACATGGCGGAGGGGGCGGGGTGAAGGGGTGAGGAATTTCCCACACTCTGGTGAGCGGGGGTGAAGGGGTGAGGAATTTTTCACACTGCGGAGGGGGGTGAAGTGGTGAAGAATTTCTCACACTGCTGTGAGGGGGGGTGAAGTTGTGAGGAATTTCTCACACCGCGATGAGGAGGTGAAGGGGTGAGTAATTTCTCACACGGTGGAGAGACAGGGATGTGAATTGGTAAGGAAATTCTCACACTGCTTTGAGGGGTGGAGAAGGGGTGAGGTATTTCTCACACTGTGGAGAGGGCGCATGAAGGGGTGAGGAAATTTTCACACTGCAGAGTGGGGGGGGGGGGGGGGTAAAGGGGTGAGGAATTTCTCACACTGTGGAGAGGGGGAGTGAAGGGGTGAAGAATTTCTCACACTGTGGTGAGGGGGAGGGTGAAGGGGTGAGGAATTTCTCAGGCTGCCGTGAGGGGGTTGAAGGGGTGAGGAATTTCTTACACAGTGGAGCAATGGGCATGTGAAGGGATGAGAAATTTCTCACACATTGGAGAGATCGCGGTGTGAAGTGGTGAGAAATTTCTCACACTGCGGTGAGGGGGTGGAGAAGGGGTGAGGAATTTCTCACTCTGTGGAAATGGGGTGAAAGGGTGAGGAATTTCTCACACTGCGGAGATGGGGGGTGATGGGTGAGGAATTTCTCACACTGCGGAGAGGGGGGTGAGGAATCTCTCACACAGTGAAGTGGGGGTCAATGGTGCGTAATTTCTCACACTGCGAACAGGGGGTGGTAAAAGGGTAAGGAATTTCTCACTGCGGAGGGGGTTGAAGGTGTGAGGAATTTCTCACACTGAGGTGTTGGGAGTGAAGGGGTGAGGAATTTCTCACACTGCGGTGTTGGGAGTGAAGGGGTGAGGAATTTCTCACTGCGGAGGGGGTTGAAGGTGTGAGGAATTTCTCACACTGCGGTGTTGGGAGTGAAGGGGTGAGGAATTTCTCACACTGCGGATATGGGGTGAAAGGGTAAGGAATTTCTCACACTGCGGTGAG
This sequence comes from Isurus oxyrinchus, assembly GCA_026770705.1. Classification (NCBI taxonomy): domain Eukaryota; kingdom Metazoa; phylum Chordata; class Chondrichthyes; order Lamniformes; family Lamnidae; genus Isurus; species Isurus oxyrinchus. The sequence continues at coordinate 62,145,850 of JANJGN010000013.1, forward strand.
GAGGGGTGAAGGGGTGAGGAATTTCTCACACTGCAGAGAGGGGGGGTGATGGGGTGAGGAATTTCTAACACTGCGGAGAGTGGTGGAGAAGGGGTGAGGAATCTCTCACACTGCGAAATGGGGGTCAATGGTGCGAAATTTCTCACACTGTGGACAGGGGGTGGTAAAAGGGTGAGGGATTTCTCACACTGTGGAGGGGGGGTGGTGAAGGGGTGAGGAATTTCTCAAACTCCAGAGAGTGGTGAAGGGGTGAGGAATTTCTCACAAAGTGGAGAGAGGGTGGAGAAGCGGTGTGGAATTTCTCACGCTGTGGAGAGCGGGTGGGGGGGTAAAAGGGTGATGAATATCTCACACTGTGGAGGGGGGCTGAAGGGGTGAGAAATATCTGACACTGTGGAGGGAGGTGAAGGGGTTGAAGAACATCTCACTATGAGGACAGGGGTTGAAGGGGTGAGGAATTTCTCACACAGCGGAGAGCGGGTGGTGAAGGGGTGCGAATTTCTCAAACTCCAGAGAGTGGTGAAGGGGTTGAGGAATTTCTCACACTGTGGAGAGGGGGGGTGAAGGGGTGAGGAATTTCTAACACTGTGGAGAGGGGTGGAGAAGGGGGTGAGGAATTTCTCACACAGTGGAGAGGGGGGGGTGTAGGGGTGAAGAATGTCTCACACTGTGGAGAGGGGGAGTGAAGGGGTGAGGAATTTCTCACACTGTGGAGAGGGGGGGGTGAAGGGGTGAGGAATTTCTAACACTGTGGAGAGGGGGAGTGAAGGCGTGAATAATTTCTCACACTGCGGTAAGGGGGGGTGAAGGGATGAGGAATTTCTCACACAGTGGAGAGGAGGGGGGTGAAGGCGTGAATAATTTCTCACACTGCGGAGAGGGGGGGGGGTGAAGGGGTGATGAATTTCTCACACTGCAGAGGGGCTGGTACAGAGTGGTGAGGAATTTCTCACAATGTGTTGAAGGGCGGAGAAGGGGTGAGGAATTTCTCACAGTGTGGAGGGGGAGTGAAGGGATGAGGAAATTCTCACACTACAGAGTAGGGGTGAAGGTGTGTGGAATTTCTCGCACTGCGATGAGGGGGTGAAGGAGTGAGGAATTTCTCACATTGCGGGGGGGTTGGTAATGGGGTGAGGAATTTCTCACACTGTGGTGAGGGGATGAAGGGGTGAGGAATTTCTCATGCTGTGGAGAGTGGGGGGTGAAGTGGTAATGAATATCTCAGACTGTGGAGGAGGGGTGAGGGGGTGAGGAATTTCTCACACAGTGGTGAGGAGGGCTGAAGGGGTGAGGAATTTCTCACACTGCGGCGAGGAGGGCGGAAGGGGTGAGGAATTTCTCGCACTGCGGAGGGGTGTGAAGTAGTTCAGGAATTTCTCACACCGCGATGAGGAGGTGAAGGGGTGAGGAATTTGTCACTATGTGGACAGGGGGTGAAGGGGTGTGGAAGTTCTCACACTGCGGAGAGTGGGTGGTGAAAGGGTGCGAATTTCTCAAACTCTGGAGATGGGTGAAGGGGGTGAGGAATTTCTCACTATGCGGACAGGAGTGAAGGGGTGAGGAATTTGTTACACTGTGGAGAGAGGTTTAAGGTGTGAGAGAGTTCTCACACTGCAGGGAGGGGGTTAAAGTGGTGAGGAATATCTCACACCGTGGAGGGGGGGTTTGAAGGGGTGAGGAATTTCCCATTATGCGGAAAGGGGGGTGAAGTGGTGAGGAATTTCATACACCGCGGTGAGCACTGGGGGGGGGGGGGGTGAAGTGGTGAGGAATTTCTCACACAGCGGTGAGGGGGGTGTGAAGGGATTAGGAATTTCTGACACTGCAGAGGGGGGTGAAGGGGTGAGAAATTTCTCACACAGCGGAGAGAGGTGGGTTTGAAGGGGTGAGGAATTTCTCACTCAGTGGAGAGACGGGGATGTGAAGGGGTGAGGAATTTCTCACACTGTGGTGTGGAGGGGTGAAGGGGTGAGGAATTTCTCACAAAGTGGAGAGAGCGGGGTGAAGGGTGAGGAATTTCTCACACTGTGGAGAGGGGAGGTGAAGGGATGTTGAATTTCTCAAACTATGAAGGGGGTTGAAGGGTTGAGGAATTTCTCACACTGTGGTGAGTGGGGGGTGAAGGGGTGAGGAACTCCTCACACTGTGGTGAGGGGGGGTGAGGAATTTCTCACACTGCGGAGAGGGGGGGGTGAAGGGGTGAGGAATCTCTCATACTGCGGAGAGGGAGGGTGAGGAATCTCCCACACTGCGAAGGAGGGGTCAATGGTGAGTAATTTCTCACCTTGCAGAGAGGGGGGTGGTAAAAGGGTGATGAATTTCTCACACTGTGGGGAGGGGCGGTGAAGGGGTGAGGAATTTCTCACACTGCAGAGGGGGAGTGAAGGGGTGAGGAATTTCTCACACCGTGGAGAGGGGGGGTGAATGGGTGAGGGGTTTCTCACACTGCGGAGGGGCTGAGATGAAGGTCTGAGAAATTTATCATACCGCGGTGAGGGACGATGAAGGGGTGAGGAATTTCTCACACAGTGGAGAGAGTGGAGTGTGAAGTGGTGAGGAATTTCTCACACTGCGGAAATGGGGTGAAAGGGTGAGGGATTTTTCACACTGCGGTGAGGGGGGTGAAGGAGTGAGGTAATTCTCACACTGCATTGAGGGGTGGAGAAGTGGTGAGGAATTTCTCACACTGCGGAGGGGAAGTGAAGGGATGAGGAAATTTTCACACTGCAGTGTGGGGGTGAAGGTGTGTGGAATTCCTCACACAGTGGAGAGAGGGGGGTGAAGGGGTGTTGAATATCTCACACTGTGGAGGGGGGTGAACGGGTGAGGAATTTCTCGCACTGCGGTGAGGAGGGCTGAAGCGGTGATGAATATCTCACACTGCGGAGGGGTGTGAAGGGTTTGAGGAATTTCTCACACCGTGATGAGGAGGTGAAGGGGTGAGGAATTTCTCACTATGCGGACAGGGGGGTGAAGGGGTGTGGAAGTTCTCACACTGCGGAGAGCGGGTGGTGAAGGGGTCAGAATTTCTCAAACTCCGGAGAGTGGTGAAGAGGGTGAGGAATTTCTGAAACTGCAGAGGGGTGTGAAAGTGTTGAGGAATTTCTCACACCATGATGAGCAGGTGAAGGGGTGAGGAATTTTTCAGTTTGCGGACAGGTGGTGAAGGGGTGAGGAATTTCTCACAAAGTGGAGAGAGCGGGTTGAAGGGTGATGAATTTCTCAGACTGTGGAGGGGGTTGAAGGGGTGAGGAATTTCTCACACCGCGATGAGGAGTTGAAGGGGTGAGGAATTTCTCACTATGCGGACAGGGAGTGAAGGGGTGTGGAAGTTCTCACACTGTGGAGAGTGGGTGGTGAAGGGGTGCGAATTTCTCAAACTCCGGAGAGGGATGAAGGTGGTGAGGAATTTCTCACACTGTGGAGGGGCTGGGAGGGAGGGGTGAGGAATTTGTTACACTGTGGAGAGGGGTTGAAGGGGTGAGAGAGTTCTCACACTGCAGGGAGGGGGTTGGACAGGTGAAGAATTTCTCACACTGTGGAGAGGGGGGATGAAGGGGTGAGGAATTTCTCACTATGCAGACAGGGCGTGATGGGGTGAGGTATTTCTCACACCGCGGTGAGGCGGTGTGAAGGGATTAGGAATTTCTGACACTGCAGGGGGGGGTGAAGGGGTGAGAAATTTCTCACACAGCGGAGAGAGGTGGGTTTGAAGGGATGATGAATTTCTCACACAGTGGGGAGACGGGGATGTGAAGGGGTGAGGAATTTCTCACACTGTGGTGAGGAGGGGTGAAGGGGAGAGGACTTTCTCACAAAATGGAGACAGTGGGGTGAAAGGTGAGGAATGTCTCACACTGTGGAGAGAGGGGGGTGAAGGTGTGAGGAATTTCTCACACTGCGTTGAGGGGGGGAAGGGGTGAGGAATTTCTCATACAGTGGAGAGAGGGGTCTAAAGGGGTGAGTAATTTCTCATTCTGTGGAGAGCGGGGGGGGGGGTGAAGGGGAGGAATTTCTCGCACTGCGGCGAGGGGGGCTGAAGGGGTGAGGGATTTCTGACACTGCGGGGGGGGGGGGGGTGCTGAGGGGGTTGAGGAATTTCACACACTGCGGTGAGTGGGGTGGTGAAGGGGTATGGAATTTCTCACACAGCGGTGAGGGGGTGTGAAGGGATTAGGAATTTCTGGCACTGTAGAAAGGGGTGAAGGGGTGAGAAATTTCTCACACAGCGGAGAGAGGTGGGTTTGAAGGGGTGATGAATTTCTCACACAGTGGAGAGACGGGGATGTGAAGGGGTGAGGGACTTCTCACACTGTGGAGAGGGGGGGGTGAATGTGTGAGGAATTTCTCACAAAGTGGATAGAGGGGGTGAAGGGTGAGGAATTTCTTACACTGTTGAGGGGGGGGAGGTGAAGCAATGATGAATTTCTCAAACTGTGGAGGCATTTGAAGGGGTGAGGAATACCTCACACTGCGGAGATGGGGTGAAAGGGTGAGGAATTTCTCACACGGCAGAGGGGGAGTGAAAGGGTGAGGAATTTCTCACACCGCAGTGAGGGGCGATGAACGTCTGAAGAATTTCTCACACTTTCGAGGGGAGGGTGAAGGGGTGAGGAATTTCTCACACTGTGGTGAGGGAGTGTGGAGGGGTGAGGAATTTCTCACACAGCAGTGAGGCGGGTGTGAAGGGATTAGGAATTTCTGACACTGCAGAGAAGGGTGAAGTGGTGAGAAATTTCTCACACAGTGATGAGGGAGTGTGGAGGGGTGACGAATTTCTCACACTGCAATGAGGCGGGGTGAAGGGGTGATGAATTTATCACACTGCGGAGGGGCTGGTATGGAGGGGTTAGGAATTTCTCACACTGCAGAGCGGGGGGTGAGTGGTTGAGGAATTTCTCACACTTCAGAGGGAGAGTAAAGGGGTGTGGAATTTCTCACACTGCGGAGGGGCTGTGGTGAAGGGGTGAGGAATTTCTCACACCGCGGTGAGGGGTGATGAAGATGTGAGGAATTTCTCACACTATGGAGGGGGGGGTGGTGAAGGGGTGAGGAATTTTCACACAGTGGAGAGAGGGGCAAGAATGGGTGAGGAATTTCTCACACTGTGGAGAGGGGGGAGAAGGGGTGAGGAATTTCCCACACATTGGAGAGAGCGGGGTGTGAAGTGGTGAGGAATTTCTCACACTGTGGTGAGCGGGTGGAGAAGCGGTGAGGAATTTCTCACACTTGGGAGAGGGGGTGGAGAGGTGAGGAATTTCTCACACTGCGGAGAGGGGGGGTGAAGGGTGGGGAATTTCTCACACTGCGGAGAGGGGGGTGAAGGGGTGAGGTATTTCTCATGCCACGGTGAGCCGGGGTGGGGGGGGGGGGGGGGGGGGGTGGGGGTGAAGGGGTGAGGAATTTCTCACACAGCGGTGAGGGGGGTGTGAAGGGATGAGGAATTTCTCACACAGCGGTGAGGGGGTTGTGAAGGGATTAGGAATTTCTGGCACTGTAGAGAGTTGTGAAGGGGTGAGGAATTTCTCACACAGTGGAGAGAGGTGGGTTTGAAGGGGTGATGAATTTCTCACACAGTGGGGAGACGGGGATGTGAAGGGGTGAGGAATTCCTCACACAGTGGTGAGGAGGGGTGCAGGGGAGAGGAATTTCTCACACTGTGGAGAGGGGGGGTGAAGGTGTGAGGAATTTCTCACACTGCAGTGAGGGGGTGTGAAGTGGTGAGGAATTTGTCACACTGCGGTGAAGAGGGGGGGGGGGTGAAGGGGTGAGGAATTTGTCACACTGTGGAGAGGGGGGGTGAAGGTGTGAGGAATTTCTCACACTGTGGAGAGGGGGGGTGAAGGTGTGAGGAATTTCTCACACTGCAGTGAGGGGGGGGGGTGAAGGGGTGAGGAATTTCTCACACTGCCCTGAGGGGGGGAGTTGAAGGGGTAAGGAATTTCTGACACTGCGGTGAGGGGGAGGTGAAGGGGAGTGGAATTTCTCACACTGTGGAGTGGGGGTGAAGGGGTGAGGAATTTATCACACCGCGGTGAGGGTCGATGAAGGGGTGAGCAATTTCTCACACTGCCGTGAGTTGGTTGAAGGAGTGAGGACTTTCTCACACAGTGGAGAGATAGGCATGTGAAGGGATGTGAAATTTCTCACACAGTGTTGAGGGGGGTGAAAGGGTGAGGAATTTGTCAAACTGCGGAGATGGGGTGAAAGGGTGAGGAATTTCTCACACTGCGGGGGGGGGGGCTGTGGAGAAGGGGTGAGGAATTTCTCACACTGCGGTGAGGGGGGGAAGGGGTGAGGAATTTCTCACACAATGGAGAGAGGGGGGTGAAGTGGTGAGGAATTTCTCACACAGCGGTGAGGGGGTGTGAAGGCATTAGGAATTTCTGACACTGCGGAGGGGTGTGAAGTGGTTGAGGAATTTCTCACACCGCGATGAGCAGGTGAGGGGTGTGAGGAATTTCTCACTTTGCGGACAGGGGGATGAAGGGGTGTGGAAGTTCTGACACTGCGGAGAGCGGGTGGCGAAGGGGTGTGAATTTCTCAAACTCCAGAGAGGTGTGAAGGGGGTGAGGAATTTCTCACTATGTGGACAGGGGTGAAGGGGTGAGGAATTTGTTACACTGTGGAGAGGGGTTGAAGGGGTGAGAGAGTTCTCACACTGCAGGGAGGGGGTTGGACAGGTGAAGAATTTCTCACATTGTGGAGAGGGAGGATGAAGGGGTGAGGAATTTCTCACTATGCGGACAGGGCGTGAAGGATTGAGGTATTTCTCACACCGCGGTGAGCGGGGGGGGGGGTGTGAAGGGGTGAGGAATTTCTCACACAGTGGAGAGAGGGGGGGTGAAGGGGTGAGGAATTTCTCACACAGTGGAGAAGGGGTGAAGAGGTGAGGAATTTCTCACACTGCGGAGAGGGGGGGTGAAGAGGTGAGGAATTTCTCACACTGCGGAGAGGGGGGTGGAAGAGGTGAGGAATTTCTCACACTGCAGAGAGGGGGGGTGAAGAGGTGAGGAATTTCTCACACTGCGGAGAGGGGGGGGTGAAGAGGTGAGGAATTTCTCACACTGCGGAGAGGGGGGCTGAAGAGGTGAGGAATTTCTCACACTTGGGAGAGGGGGGGTGAAGGGTGGGGAATTTCTCACACTGCGGAGAGGCGGGTGAAGGGGTGAGGAATTTCCCACACATTGGAGAAGTGGTGAGGAATTTCACATTGCGGAGATGGGTTGAAAGTATGAGGAATTTCTCAGACTGCAGTGAGGGGGAGGAGAAGGGGGTGAGCAATTTCTCACACTGGGGAGAGGGGACGTGAAATGGTGAGGAATTTCTCACACTATGGAGAGGGGGGGGTGAAGGGGTGAGGAATTTCTCACACTGTGGTGAGGGAGGGTGGAGTGGTGAGGATTTTCTCACACTGCAGTGTGGGAGGTGAAGGGTTGAGGAATCTCTCACACTGTGGTGAGGGGGGGATGAAGGCGTGATTAATTTCTCACACTGCGGAGGGGCTGGTATGGAGGGGTTAGGAATTTCTCACACTGCAGTGAGGGAGGGTGAAGGGGTGAGGAATTTCTGACACTGCAGAGAGGGGTGAAGGGGTGAGGAATTTCTCACACGGTGGTGAGTGAGGGATGAAGGGGTGAGGAATTTCTCACACTGCAGTGAGGCAGGGTGAAGGGGTGAGTAATTTCTAACACTGTGAGGGTGGGTGAAGAGGTGAGGAATTTCTCACACTGTGGAGAGGGGGGGTGAAGGGGTGAGGAATGTCTCACACCGTGGTGAGGGGCGATGAAGGGGTGAGGAATTTCTCACACAATGGTGAGGGGGGCGTGAAGGGGTGAGGAATTTCTCACACTGTGGAGAGAGGGGTGAAGGGGTGAGGAATTTCTCACACTTTGGAGAGAGGGGGTGAAGGGTGAGGAATTTCTCACACTGCGGAGAGGGGGGGTGAAGGGGTGAGGAATTTCTCACACTTTGGAGAGAGGGGTGGAGGGGTGAGGAATTTCTCACACAGCGGTGAGGGGGTGTAAAGGGATTAGGAATTTCTGACACTGCAGAGAGGGGTGAAGGGGTGAGAAATTTCTCACACAGCGGTGAGACGGGGATGTGAAGTATGAGGAATTTCTCACACTGTGGTGAGGGGAGGAGAAGGGGTGAGGAATTCCTCACACGGCAGAGGGGGAGTGAAAGGGTGAGGAATTTCTCACACCGCAGTGAGGGGCGATGAACGTCTGAAGAATTTCTCACACTTTCGAGGGGAGGGTGAAGGGGGTGAGGAATTTCTCACACTGTGGTGAGGGAGTGTGGAGGGGTGAGGAATTTCTCACACAGCAGTGAGGCGGGTGTGAAGGGATTAGGAATTTCTGACACTGCAGAGAAGGGTGAAGTGGTGAGAAATTTCTCACACAGTGGTGAGGGAGTGTGGAGGGGTGACGAATTTCTCACACTGCAATGAGGCGGGGTGAAGGGGTGATGAATTTATCACACTGCGGAGGGGCTGGTATGGAGGGGTTAGGAATTTCTCACACTGCAGAGCGGGGGGTGAGTGGTTGAGGAATTTCTCACACTTCAGAGGGAGAGTAAAGGGGTGTGGAATTTCTCACACTGCGGAGGGGCTGTGGTGAAGGGGTGAGGAATTTCTCACACCGCGGTGAGGGGTGATGAAGATGTGAGGAATTTCTCACACTATGGAGGGGGGGGGGTGGTGAAGGGGTGAGGAATTTTCACACAGTGGAGAGAGGGGCAAGAATGGGTGAGGAATTTCTCACACTGTGGAGAGGGGGGAGAAGGGGTGAGGAATTTCCCACACATTGGAGAGAGCGGGGTGTGAAGTGGTGAGGAATTTCTCACACTGTGGTGAGCGGGTGGAGAAGCGGTGAGGAATTTCTCACACTTGGGAGAGGGGGTGGAGAGGTGAGGAATTTCTCACACTGCGGAGAGGGGGGGTGAAGGGTGGGGAATTTCTCACACTGCGGAGAGGGGGGTGAAGGGGTGAGGAATTTCCCACACATTGGAGAGAGCGGGGTGTGAAGTGGTGAGGAATTTCACATTGCGGAGATGGTGTGAAAGTATGAGGAATTTCTCAGACTGCAGTGAGGGGGAGGAGAAGGGGTGAGCAATTTCTCACACTGTGGAGAGCCTTGGAGAAGTGGTGAGGAATTTCTCACACTATGGAGAGGGGGGCTGAAGGGGTGAGGAATTTCTCACACTATGGTGAGGGGGGGTGAAGGGGTGAGGAATTTCTCACACTATGGTGAGGGAGGGTGAAGGGGTGAGGAATTTCTCACACTATGGAGAGGGAGGGTGGTGAAGGGGTGAGGAATTTCTCACACTATGGAGAGGGGGGGTGAAGGGGTGAGGAATTTCTCACACTATGGAGAGGAGGGGTGAAGGGGTGAGGAATTTCTCACACAGTGGTGAGGGGGGGTGAAGGGGTGAGGAATTTCTCACACAGTGGTGAGAGGGGCATGAAGGGGTGGGGAATTTCTCACACAGTGGTGAGGGGGGCGTGAAGGGGTGAGGAATTTCTCACACAGTGGAGGGGGGGTGAAGGGGTGAGGAATTTCTCACACTGTGGAGAGGGATGTGAAGAAGTGAGGAATTTCTCACACAGCGGGGGGGGGGGGGAAGGGGTGAGGAATTTCTCACACTGTGGAGTGGCTGGCATGGAGTGGTGAGGAATTTCTCACAGAGCGGAGGGGGGAAGGGGTGAGGAATTTCTCACACAGCGATGAGGCGGGTGTGAAGGGATTAGTTATGTCTGACAATGCAGAGAGGGGTGAAAGGGTGAGAAATTTCTCACACAACGGTGAGACGGGGATATGAAGGGGTGAGGAATTCCTCACACTGTGGAGAGGGGATGTGAAGGGGTAAGGAATTTCTCACACTGTGGAGAGGGGATGTGAAGGGGTGAGGTATCTCTCACACTAAGGAGAGGGGGGGTGAAGTGGTGAGGAATTTCTCACAATGTGGAGGGGGGGAGGGGGTGAAGGGGTGAGAAATTTCTCACACTGTGGTGAGGGGAGTGTGAAGGGGTGAGGAATTTCTCACAGTGTGGGGAGGGGGTTGAAGGGGTGAGGAATTTCTCACACTTTGGATCGAGGGGGTGAAGGGGTGAGAAATTTCTCACACTGTGGTGAGGGAGTGTGGAGGGGTGAGGAATTTCTCACACTGCAGTGAGGGGTGTGTGAAGGGATTAGGAATTTCTCACACAGCAGAGGGGGTGAAGTGGTGAGGAATTTCTCACACAGCGGTGAGACAGGGATGTGAAGGTATGAGGAATTTCTCACACTGTGGTGAGGGGGAGGAGAAGGGGTGAGGAATTTCTCACACGGCAGAGGGGGAGTGAAGGGGTGAGGAATTTCTCACACTGTGGAGAGGGGGAGTGAAGTGGTGAGGAATTTCTCAACTGCGGAGCGGTTGGGGTGAAGGGGTGAGGAATGTCTCACACCGCAGTGAGGGGCGATGAACGTGTGAGGAATTTCTCACACTATGGAGGGGGGGGGGGTGAAGGGGTGAGGAATTTCTCACACGGTGGTGAGGTGTGCGTAAAGGGTTGAGGAATTTCTCACACTGTGGAGATGGGGTGAAAGGATGAGGAATTTCTCACACCGCAGTGAGGGGCGATGAACGTGTGAGGAATTTCTCACACTTTCGGGGGGGGGGGGTGAAAGTGTGAGGAATTTCTCACACAGCAGTGAGGGGGGGTGTGAAGGGATTAGGAATTTCTGACACTACAGAGAGGGGTGAAGGGGTGAGAAATTTCACACACTGTGGTGAGGGAGTGTGGAGGGGTGACGAATTTCTCACACTGCGGAGGGGCTGGTATGGAGGGGTTAGGAATTTCTCACACTGCAGAGCGGGGGGTGAGTGGTTGAGGAATTTCTCACACTGCGGTGAGGGAGAGTAAAGGGGTGAGGAAATTCTCACACTGTGGAGGGGGGTGTAAAGGGGTGTGGAATTTCTCACACTGCGGAGGGGCTGTGGTGAAGGGGTAAGGAATGTCTCACACCGCGGTGAGGAGTGATGAAGGGGTGAGGAATTTCTCACACTATGGAGAGGGGGGGGGGGTGAAGGGGTGAGGAATTTCTCACACAGTGGAGAAGGGGGCAAGAAGGGGTGAGGAATTTCTCACACTATGGAGAGGGGGGTGAAGGGGTGAGGAATTTCCCACACATTGGAGAGAGCGGGGTATGAAGTGGTGAGGAATTTCTCACACTGCGGTGAGCGGGTGGAGAAGCGGTGAGGAATTTCTCACACTTGGGAGAGGGGGGGTGAAGGGTGAGGAATTTCTCACACTACGGAGAGGGGGGTGAAGGGGTGAGGAATTTCCCACACTTGGGAGAGGGGGGGTGAAGAGGTGAGGAATTTCTCACACTGCGGAGAGGGGGGGTGAAGGGTGAGGAATTTCTCACACTACGGAGAGGGGGGTGAAGGGGTGAGGAATTTCCCACACATTGGAGAGAGTGGGGTGTGAAGTGGTGAGAAATTTCACATTGCGGAGATGGTGTGAAAGTATGAGGAATTTCTCAGACTGCAGTGAGGGGGAGGAGAAGGGGTGAGCAATTTCTCACACTGCGGAGAGCCTTGGAGAAGTGGTGAAGAATTTCTCACACTATGGAGAGGGGGGGTGAAGGGGTGAGGAATTTCTCACACAGTGGTGAGGG